>OW121741.1:86918761-87127793 GCA_933228675.1 Stomorhina lunata | reverse complement strand
AAAAAATTGAGTTTTAGTACGAATTTTGAAAATTTTTTTTAGTGATCACAGGTTATTACCCAAATTGCTCTATCTCTGCTAGTTTCCAAGATAATTAAGGTTTTATATTTTCATATAAAAATTTTGAAAAAATTGAGTTTTAGTACGAATTTTGAAAATTTTTTTAGTGATCACAGATTATTGCCCAAATTGCTCTATCTCTGCTAGTTTCCAAGATAATTAAGGTTTTATATTTTCATATAAAAATTTTCAAAAAATTGAGTTTTAGTACGAATTTTGAAAATTTTTTTAGTGATCACAGATTATTGCCCAAATTGCTCTATCTCTGCTAGTTTCCAAGTTTTAGTACGAATTTTGAAAATTTTTTTAGTGATCACAGATTATTGCCCAAATTGCTCTATCTCTGCTAGTTTCCAAGATAATTAAGGTTTTATATTTTCATATAAAAATTTAAAAAAATTTAGTTTTAATACGAATTTTGAAAATTTTTATAGTGATCACAGATTATTGCCCAAATTGCTCTATCTCTGCTAGTTTCCAATATAATTAAGGTTTTATATTTTCATATAAAAATTTTCAAAAAATTTCGTTTTAGTACGAATTTGGAAAATTTTTTTAGTGATCACAGATTATTGCCCAAATTGCTCTATCTCTGCTAGTTTCCAAGATAATTGAGGTTTTATATTTTCATATAAAAATTCTCAAAAATTGAATTTTAGTACGAATTTTGAAAATTTTTTTAGTGATCACAGATTATTGCCCAAATTGCTCTATCTCTGCTAGTTTCCAAGATAATTAAGGTTTTATATTTTCATATAAAAATTCTCAAAAAATTGGGTTTTAGATGAATTTTGAAAATTTTTTTAGTGATCACAGATTATTGCCCAAATTGCTCTATCTCTGCTAGTTTCCAAGATAATTAAGGTTTTATATTTTCATATAAAAATTTTGAAAAAATTGAGTTTTAGTACGAATTCTGAAAATTTTTTAGTGATCACAGATTATTGCCCAAATTGCTCTATCTCTGCTAGTTTCCAAGATAATTAAGGTTTTATATTTTCATATAAAAATTTTCAAAAAATTGAGTTTTAGTACGAATTTGGAAAATTTTTTTAGTGATCACAGATTATTGCCCAAATTGCTCTATCTCTGCTAGTTTCCAAGATAATTGAGGTTTTATATTTTCATATAAAAATTCTCAAAAGATTGAATTTTAGTACGAATTTTGAAAATTTTTTTAGTGATCACAGATTATTGCCCAAATTGCTCTATCTCTGCTAGTTTCCAAGATAATTAAAGTTTTATATTTTCATTTTAAAATTTTCAAAAAATTGAGGTTTAGTACAAATTTTGAAAATTTTTTTAGTGATCACAGATTATTGCCCAAATTGCTCTATCTCTTCTAGTTTCCAAGATAATTAAAGTTTTATATTTTCATTTTAAAATTTTCAAAAAATTGAGTTTTAGCACAAATTTTGAAAATTTTTTTAGTGATCACAGATTATTGCCCAAATTGCTCTATCTCTGCTAGTTTCCAAGATAATTGAGGTTTTATATTTTCATATAAAAATTCTCAAAAGTTTGAATTTTAGTACGAATTTTGAAAATTTTTTTAGTGATCACAGATTATTGCCCAAATTGCTCTATCTCTGCTAGTTTCCAAGATAATTAAAGTTTTATATTTTCATTTTAAAATTTTCAAAAAATTGAGGTTTAGTACAAATTTGAAAATTTTTTTAGTGATCACAGATTATTGCCCAAATTGCTCTATCTCTGCTAGTTTCCAAGATAAATAAGGTTTTATATTTTCATATAAAAATTTTCAAAAAAATTGGGTTTTAGACGAATTTTGAAAATTTTTTTAGTGATCACAGATTATTGCCCAAATTGCTCTATCTCTGCTAGTTTCCAAGATAATTAAGGTTTTATATTTTCATATAAAAATTCTCAAAAAATTGGGTTTTAGACGAATTTTGAAAATTTTTTTAGTGATCACAGATTTTTGCCCAAATTGCTCTATCTCTTCTAGTTTCCAAGATAATTAAAGTTTTAAATTTTCATATCAAAATTTTCAAAAAATCGAGTTTTAGTACGAATTTTGAAAATTTTTTTAGTGATCACAGATTATTGCCCAAATTGCTCTATCTCTGCTAGTTTTCACGATAATTAAGGTTTTATATTTTCATTTTAAAATTTTCAAAAAATTGAGTTTTAGTACGAATTTTTGAAATTTTTTTAGTGATCACAGATTATTGCCCAAATTGCTTTATCTCTGCTAGTTTCCAAGATAATTAAGGTTTTATATTTTCATATAAAAATTTAAAAAAAATTGAGTTTTAGTACGAATTTTGGAAATTTTTTTAGTGATCACAGATTATTGCCCAAATTGCTCTATCTCTGCTAGTTTTCACGATAATTAAGGTTTTATATTTTCATTTTAAAATTTTCAAAAAATTGAGTTTTAGTACGAATTTTAAAATTTTTTTAGTGATCACAGATTATTGCCCAAATTGCTCTATCTCTATCTATCTCTCTGCTAGTTTCCAAGATAATTAAGGTTTTATATTTTCATTTTAAAATTTTCAAAAAATTGAGTTTTAGTACGAATTTTGAAAATTTTTTTAGTGATCACAGATTATTGCCCAAATTGCTCTATCTCTGCTAGTTTTCACGATTTTAAAATTTTCAAAAAATTGAGTTTTAGTACGAATTTTGAAAATTTTTTTAGTGATCACAGATTATTGCCCAAATTGCTCTATCTCTGCTAGTTTCCAAGATAATTAAGGTTTTATATTTTCATATAAAAATTCTCAAAAAATTGAGTTTTAGTACGAATTTTGAAAATTTTTTTAGTGATCACAGATTATTGCCCAAATTGCTCTATCTCTGCTAGTTTCCAAGATAATTAAGGTTTTATATTTTCATATAATTTTGAAAATTTTTTTAGTGATCACAGATTATTGCCCAAATTGCTCTATCTCTGCTAGTTTCCAAGATAATTAAGGTTTTATATTTTCATATAAAAATTTTCAAAATATTTAGTTTTAGTACGAATTTTGAAAATTTTTTTAGTGATCACAGATTATTGCCCAAATTGCTCTATCTCTGCTAGTTTCCAAGATAATTAAGGTTTTATATTTTCATATAAAAATTTAAATAATTGAGTTTTAGTACGAATTTTGAAAATTTTTTTAGTGATCACAGATTATTGCCCAAATTGCTCTATCTCTGCTAGTTTCCAAGATAATTAAAGTTTTATATTTTCATTTTAAAATTTTCAAAAAATTGAGTTTTAGTACAAATTTTGAAAATTTTTTTAGTGATCACAGATTATTGCCCAAATTGCTCTATCTCTGCTAGTTTCCAAGATAATTAAGGTTTTATATTTTCATATAAAAATTTAAATAATTGAGTTTTAGTACGAATTTTGAAAATTTTTTTAGTGATCACAGATTATTGCCCAAATTGCTCTATCTCTGCTAGTTTCCAAGATAATTAAGGTTTTATATTTTCATATAAAGATTTAAAAAAATTGAGTTTTAGTACGAATTTTGAAAATTTTTTTAGTGATCACAGATTATTGCCCAAATTGCTCTATCTCTGCTAGTTTCCAAGATAATTAAGGTTTTATATTTTCATATAAAGATTTAAAAAAATTGAGTTTTAGTACGAATTTTGAAAATTTTTTTAGTGATCACAGATAATTGCTCAAATTGCTCTATCTCTGCTAGTTTCCAAGATAATTAAGGTTTTATATTTTCATATAAAAATTTTCAAAAAATTGAGTTTTAGTACGAATTTTGAAAATTTTTTTAGTGATCACAGATTAATGCCCAAATTGCTCTATCTCTGCTAGTTTCCAAGATAATTAAGGTTTTATATTTTCATATAAAAATTTAAAAAATTTGAGTTTTAGTACGAATTTTGAAAATTTTTTTAGTGATCACAGGTTATTACCCAAATTGCTCTATCTCTGCTAGTTTCCAAGATAATTAAAGTTTTATATTTTCATATATAAATTTTCAAAAAATTGAGTTTTAGTACGAATTTTGAAAATTTTTTTAGTGATCACAGGTTATTACCCAAATTGCTCTATCTCTGCTAGTTTCCAAGATAATTAAGGTTTTATATTTTGATATAAAAATTTTGAAAAAATTGAGTTTTAGTACGAATTTTGAAAATTTTTTTAGTGATCACAGATTATTGCCCAAATTGCTCTATCTCTGCTAGTTTCCAAGATAATTAAGGTTTTATATTTTCATATAAAAATTTTCAAAAAATTGAGTTTTAGTACGAATTTTGAAAATTTTTTTAGTGATCACAGATTATTGCCCAAATTGCTCTATCTCTGCTAGTTTCCAAGTTTTAGTACGAATTTTGAAAATTTTTTTAGTGATCACAGATTATTGCCCAAATTGCTCTATCTCTGATAGTTTCCAAGATAATTAAGGTTTTATATTTTCATATAAAAATTTAAAAGAATTTAGTTTTAATACGAATTTTGAAAATTTTTATAGTGATCACAGATTATTGCCCAAATTGCTCTATCTCTGCTAGTTTCCAATATAATTAAGGTTTTATATTTTCATATAAAAATTTTCAAAAAATTTCGTTTTAGTACGAATTTGGAAAATTTTTTTAGTGATCACAGATTATTGCCCAAATTGCTCTATCTCTGCTAGTTTCCAAGATAATTAAGGTTTTATATTTTCATATAAAAATTTTGAAAAAATTGAGTTTTAGTACGAATTCTGAAAATTTTTTTAGTGATCACAGATTATTGCCCAAATTGCTCTATCTCTGCTAGTTTCCAAGATAATTAAGGTTTTATATTTTCATATAAAAATTTTCAAAAAATTGAGTTTTAGTACGAATTTGGAAAATTTTTTTAGTGATCACAGATTATTGCCCAAATTGCTCTATCTCTGCTAGTTTCCAAGATAATTGAGGTTTTATATTTTCATATAAAAATTCTCAAAAGATTGAATTTTAGTACGAATTTTGAAAATTTTTTTAGTGATCACAGATTATTGCCCAAATTGCTCTATCTCTGCTAGTTTCCAAGATAATTAAAGTTTTATATTTTCATTTTAAAATTTTCAAAAAATTGAGGTTTAGTACAAATTTTGAAAATTTTTTTAGTGATCACAGATTATTGCCCAAATTGCTCTATCTCTTCTAGTTTCCAAGATAATTAAAGTTTTATTTTTTCATTTTAAAATTTTCAAAAAATTGAGTTTTAGTACAAATTTTGAAAATTTTTTTAGTGATCACAGATTATTGCCCAAATTGCTCTATCTCTGCTAGTTTCCAAGATAATTAAGGTTTTATATTTTCATATAAAAATTTAAATAATTGAGTTTTAGTACGAATTTTGAAAATTTTTTTAGTGATCACAGATTATTGCCCAAATTGCTCTATCTCTGCTAGTTTCCAAGATAATTAAGGTTTTATATTTTCATATAAAGATTTAAAAAAATTGAGTTTTAGTACGAATTTTGAAAATTTTTTTAGTGATCACAGATTATTGCCCAAATTGCTCTATCTCTGCTAGTTTCCAAGATAATTAAGGTTTTATATTTTCATATAAAGATTTAAAAAAATTGAGTTTTAGTACGAATTTTGAAAATTTTTTTAGTGATCACAGGTTATTACCCAAATTGCTCTATCTCTGCTAGTTTCCAAGATAATTAAAGTTTTATATTTTCATATATAAATTTTCAAAAAATTGAGTTTTAGTACGAATTTTGAAAATTTTTTTAGTGATCACAGGTTATTACCCAAATTGCTCTATCTCTGCTAGTTTCCAAGATAATTAAGGTTTTATATTTTGATATAAAAATTTTGAAAAAATTGAGTTTTAGTACGAATTTTGAAAATTTTTTTAGTGATCACAGATTATTGCCCAAATTGCTCTATCTCTGCTAGTTTCCAAGATAATTAAGGTTTTATATTTTCATATAAAAATTTTCAAAAAATTGAGTTTTAGTACGAATTTTGAAAATTTTTTTAGTGATCACAGATTATTGCCCAAATTGCTCTATCTCTGCTAGTTTCCAAGTTTTAGTACGAATTTTGAAAATTTTTTTAGTGATCACAGATTATTGCCCAAATTGCTCTATCTCTGATAGTTTCCAAGATAATTAAGGTTTTATATTTTCATATAAAAATTTAAAAAAATTTAGTTTTAATACGAATTTTGAAAATTTTTATAGTGATCACAGATTATTGCCCAAATTGCTCTATCTCTGCTAGTTTCCAAGATAATTGAGGTTTTATATTTTCATATAAAAATTCTCAAAAGATTGAATTTTAGTACGAATTTTGAAAATTTTTTTAGTGATCACAGATTATTGCCCAAATTGCTCTATCTCTGCTAGTTTCCAAGATAATTAAAGTTTTATATTTTCATTTTAAAATTTTCAAAAAATTGAGGTTTAGTACAAATTTTGAAAATTTTTTTAGTGATCACAGATTATTGCCCAAATTGCTCTATCTCTTCTAGTTTCCAAGATAATTAAAGTTTTATATTTTCATTTTAAAATTTTCAAAAAATTGAGTTTTAGTACAAATTTTGAAAATTTTTTTAGTGATCACAGATTATTGCCCAAATTGCTCTATCTCTGCTAGTTTCCAAGATAATTGAGGTTTTATATTTTCATATAAAAATTCTCAAAAGATTGAATTTTAGTACGAATTTTGAAAATTTTTTTAGTGATCACAGATTATTGCCCAAATTGCTCTATCTCTGCTAGTTTCCAAGATAATTAAAGTTTTATATTTTCATTTTAAAATTTTCAAAAAATTGAGGTTTAGTACAAATTTTGAAAATTTTTTTAGTGATCACAGATTATTGCCCAAATTGCTCTATCTCTGCTAGTTTCCAAGATAAATAAGGTTTTATATTTTCATATAAAAATTTTCAAAAAATTGGGTTTTAGACGAATTTTGAAAATTTTTTTAGTGATCACAGATTATTGCCCAAATTGCTCTATCTCTTCTAGTTTCCAAGATAATTAAAGTTTTATATTTTCATTTTAAAATTTTCAAAAAATTGAGTTTTAGTACAAATTTTGAAAATTTTTTTAGTGATCACAGATTATTGCCCAAATTGCTCTATCTCTGCTAGTTTCCAAGATAATTGAGGTTTTATATTTTCATATAAAAATTCTCAAAAGATTGAATTTTAGTACGAATTTTGAAAATTTTTTTAGTGATCACAGATTATTGCCCAAATTGCTCTATCTCTGCTAGTTTCCAAGATAATTAAAGTTTTATATTTTCATTTTAAAATTTTCAAAAAATTGAGGTTTAGTACAAATTTTGAAAATTTTTTTAGTGATCACAGATTATTGCCCAAATTGCTCTATCTCTGCTAGTTTCCAAGATAAATAAGGTTTTATATTTTCATATAAAAATTTTCAAAAAATTGGGTTTTAGACGAATTTTGAAAATTTTTTTAGTGATCACAGATTATTGCCCAAATTGCTCTATCTCTGCTAGTTTCCAAGATAATTAAGGTCTTATATTTTCATATAAAAATTCTCAAAAAATTGGGTTTTAGACGAATTTTGAAAATTTTTTTAGTGATCACAGATTATTGCCCAAATTGCTCTATCTCTTCTAGTTTCCAAGATAATTAAAGTTTTAAATTTTCATATCAAAATTTTCAAAAAATCGAGTTTTAGTACGAATTTTGAAAATTTTTTTAGTGATCACAGATTATTGCCCAAATTGCTCTATCTCTGCTAGTTTTCACGATAATTAAGGTTTTATATTTTCATTTTAAAATTTTCAAAAAATTGAGTTTTAGTACGAATTTTTGAAATTTTTTTAGTGATCACAGATTATTGCCCAAATTGCTTTATCTCTGCTAGTTTCCAAGATAATTAAGGTTTTATATTTTCATATAAAAATTTAAAAAAAATTGAGTTTTAGTACGAATTTTGGAAATTTTTTTAGTGATCACAGATTACTGCCCAAATTGCTCTATCTCTGCTAGTTTTCACGATAATTAAGGTTTTATATTTTCATTTTAAAATTTTCAAAAAATTGAGTTTTAGTACGAATTTTAAAATTTTTTTAGTGATCACAGATTATTGCCCAAATTGCTCTATCTCTATCTATCTCTCTGCTAGTTTCCAAGATAATTAAGGTTTTATATTTTCATTTTAAAATTTTCAAAAAATTGAGTTTTAGTACGAATTTTGAAAATTTTTTTAGTGATCACAGATTATTGCCCAAATTGCTCTATCTCTGCTAGTTTTCACGATAATTAAGGTTTTATATTTTCATTTTAAAATTTTCAAAAAATTGAGTTTTAGTACGAATTTTGAAAATTTTTTTAGTGATCACAGATTATTGCCCAAATTGCTCTATCTCTGCTAGTTTCCAAGATAATTAAGGTTTTATATTTTCATATAAAAATTCTCAAAAAATTGAGTTTTAGTACGAATTTTGAAAATTTTTTTAGTGATCACAGATTATTGCCCAAATTGCTCTATCTCTGCTAGTTTCCAAGATAATTGAGGTTTTATATTTTCATATAATTTGAAAATTTTTTTAGTGATCACAGATTATTGCCCAAATTGCTCTATCTCTGCTAGTTTCCAAGATAATTAAGGTTTTATATTTTCATATAAAAATTTTCAAAATATTTAGTTTTAGTACGAATTTTGAAAATTTTTTTAGTGATCACAGATTATTGCCCAAATTGCTCTATCTCTGCTAGTTTCCAAGATAATTAAGGTTTTATATTTTCATATAAAAATTTTCAAAAAAATTGGGTTTTAGACGAATTTTGAAAATTTTTTTAGTGATCACAGATTATTGCCCAAATTGCTCTATCTCTGCTAGTTTCCAAGATAATTAAGGTTTTATATTTTCATTTTAAAATTTTTAAAAAATTGAGTTTTAGTACGAATTTTTAAATTTTTTTTTAGTGATCACAGATTATTGCCCAAATTGCTCTATCTCTGCTAGTTTCCAAGACAATTAAGGATGTAAATTTTCATATAAAAATTTTAAAAAAATTGAGTTTTAGTACGCGTTTTGAGAATCTTTTTAGTGATCACAGATTATTGCCCAAATTGCTCTATCTCTGCTAGTTTCCAAGACAATTAAGGATGTAAATTTTCATATAAAAATTTTGAAAAAATTGAGTTTTAGTACGAATTTTGAAAATTTTTTTAGTGATCACAGATTATTGCCCAAATTGCTCTATCTCTGCTAGTTTCCAAGACAATTAAGGATGTAAATTTTCATATAAAAATTTTAAAAAAATTGAGTTTTAGTACGCGTTTTGAGAATCTTTTTAGTGATCACAGATTATTGCCCACATTGCTCTATCTCTGCTAGTTTCCAAGACAATTAAGGATGTAAATTTTCATATAAAAATTTTGAAAAAATTGAGTTTTAGTACGAATTTTGAAAATTTTTTTAGTGATCACAGATTATTGCCCAAATTGCTCTATCTCTGCTAGTTTCCAAGATAATTGGGGTTTTAAATTTTCATATAAAAATTTTCAAAAAATTGAGTTTAAGTACGAATTTTGAAAATTTTTTTAGTGATCACAGATTATTGCCCAAATTGCTCTATCTCTGCTAGTTTCCAAGATAATTAAGGTTTTATATTTTCATTTTAAAATTTTCAAAAAATTGAGTTTTAGTACGAATTTTGAAAATTTTTTTAGTGATCACAGATTATTGCCCAAATTGCTCTATCTCTGCTAGTTTCCAAGATAATTGGGGTTTTAAATTTTCATATAAAAATTTTCAAAAAATTGAGTTTAAGTACGAATTTTGAAAATTTTTTTAGTGATCACAGATTATTGCCCAAATTGCTCTATCTCTGCTAGTTTCCAAGATAATTAAGGTTTTATATTTTCATTTTAAAATTTTCAAAAAATTGAGTTTTAGTACGAATTTTGAAAATTTTTTTAGTGATCACAGATTATTGCCCAAATTGCTCTATCTCTGCTAGTTTCCAAGATAATTAAGGTTTTAAATTTTCATATAAAAATTTTCAAAAAATTGAGTTTAAGTACGAATTTTGAAAATTTTTTTAGTGATCACAGATTATTGCCCAAAGTGCTCTATCTCTGCTAGTTTCCAAGATAATTAAGGTTTTATATTTTCATTTTAAAATTTTCAAAAAACTGAGTTTTAGTACGAATTTTGAAAATTTTTTTAGTGATCACAGATTATTGCCCAAATTGCTCTATCTCTGCTAGTTTCCAAGATAATTAAGGTTTTAAATTTTCATATAAAAATTTTGAAAAAATTAAGTTTTAGTACGAATTTTGAAAAATTTTTTAGTGATCACAGATTATTGCCCAAATTGCTCTTTCTCTGCTAGTTTCCAAGATAATTAAAGTTTTATATTTTCATATAAAAATTTTCAAAAAATTGAGTTTTAGTACGAATTTTGAAAATTTTTTTAGTGATCACAGATTATTGCCCAAATTGCTCTATCTCCGCTAGTTTCCAAGATAATTAAGGTTTTATATTTTTATATAAAAATTTTCAAAAAATTGAGTTTTAGTACGAATTTTGAAAATTTTTTTGTGATCACAGATTATTGCCCAAATTGCTCTATCTCTGCTAGTTTCCAAGATAATTAAGGTTTTATATTTTCATATAAAAATTCTCAAAAAATTGAGTTTTAGTACGAATTTTGAAAATTTGTTTAGTGATCACAGATTATTGCCCAAATTGCTCTATCTCTGCTAGTTTCCAAGATAATTAAGGTTTAATAATTTCATATAAAAATTTTCAAAAAATTGAGTTTTAGTACGAATTTTGAAATTTTATTAGTGATCACAGATTATTGCCGAAATTGCTCCATCTCTGCTAGTTTCCAAGATAATTAATGTTTTATATTTTTATATAAAAATTTTCGAAAAGCCATGTTTTGGTACGAATTTTTAAAATTTTTTTAGTGATCACAGATTTTTCATGTAGTTTCCAAAGAATTCTACATTTATATTTAGCTAGAAAAATTATCAAAAAATTAGGGTTTAGTTTCAAATTTTTTAATGATCACAGATTTTTGATTAAATGGTTCTATCTCCTTTAGTTTTAAAGAAAATTGAAGTTTTATATTTTCATATAAAAATTGTGAAAAAATAGGTTTTAATTCAAATTTGAAAAATTTTTTAGTGATCACATTTTTGGTGCCTAAATTGCTTTTTCTTCCTTAGTTTTTAAAAAAATTGAAGTCCTATATTTTCATATATGAATTTAAAATTTGTTTAGTGATCTCAGATTTTTGCTTAAATGGCTATATCTCCTTTAGTTTCCAAGAAAATCGTAGTTTTATATTTTCATATAAAAACTTAAAAAAAAATAGGTTTTAGTACGAATTTTAACAATTTTTTTGGTGATCTCAGATTTTTGCCTAAATTGCTCTCCTTTAGTTTTAGTTAGTTCCCAAATTTACATCCGCAACAAAAAGATAAAATCCATAATCCATGTCCATATTTGAGAAAAAAATAAAGGAAATGGATATATATGCTTTTTGAGATATCGTTGAGTAAAGAACATAATTGGTCTCCGTTGTTATCCAATACATGATTAGTTTATTCAATTAAAGGGCCATGAAACTATAGAATATACTCTGAAATATTTTTATTTTATTTATTATGGGAAATTTGTATCCTACACAACAAGATATAAATCTTATAATTATAAAACAGGAATTGCATAAGTTTATATCGGGTGGTTAAATTTCAAGGACCGATGTTGATTTTGAATAAAACACAAACTATTTAGGAAATTATTGTAATTTTATTTTATTATGATATATTGGTATTACTCAATTTTGTATGGAACAAAATATCGGCCAAATGGGCGCCGCGACCACTGCGGCACACCTCCATCCGATGGTCTAAATTTTCGATGACCCTGAGGCATAATGGAGGTTCTATGCCTTTATGCATAGAATTATCTCATCCTTTAACTCTTGAATTGTTACTGGCCTATTGAAGTACACCTTTTCTTTCAAATAACCCCAAAGAAAAAAGCCCAACGGTGTTAAATCACATGACCTTGGCGGCCAATTGACATCGCCATTACGTGAGATAACACGGCTATTGAATTTGTTGCGCAAAAGAGCCATTGTTTCGTTAGCTGTGTGGCAAGTGGCACCTTCCTGCTGAAACCACATATCGTCAACATCCATATCTTCCAATTCGGGCCATAAAAAGTTCGTTATCATCTCACGATAGCGAACACCATTCACAGTAACTACCTGACCACCCTCGTTTTGGAAAAAATACGGCCCGATGATGCCGCCAGCCCATAAACCGCACCAAACAGTCACTATTTGTGGGTACATTGGTTTTTCGACAATCACTCTTGGATTCTCATTCGCCCAAATGCGGCAATTCTGTTTATTGACGAATCCACTGAGGTGAAAATGTGTCTCACCACTGAAGATCATTTTCTTCGAAAATTGATCATCCACTGTTGCCATTTCTTGCCACCATTCTGCCCATTCACGACGTTTGGAATGGTCAAGAGGCTTTAGTTTTTGCGCCAATTGTACCTTGTAAGTGTGTAAAATTTACACACTTACAAGGTACAATATTCATATTACTTTTGTAGATGTTAAGTTATCAGTTTATCCCTTTTTTACACATTTTGGCCACAAAATCAAAAAAGTACCAAACACGTGTTCAATATTTCTTTCACATCTATTGATTGCAGTACAAAGTTTCTTTCTATATTCCTTAGTTTAAAATATGAGTGGGTTAAAAAGGTACCAAAAAAACTATTTTCACCCTTTTTCACCCCTTATCGGACATAGTTTCAAAAAAGTACTAAACACCTGTACGTTTATTTTCATAGCTGTCTAAAACGTAATTTAAATTTTGTTTCTATACCTATTACTTAAGGAGATATAGCGTTTTCGATTTTTTCCCCTTTTTACCCGTTTTTATCCTCTTAGAGGCAAAGGTTCCAAAAGTCCCTTCTTCTTCGACCTATACATCAAAAAAGATACCTACTGTCCAAATTTTATCAAAATCGTTAGAGCCGTTTTCGAGATAGTCATTCTATATATAGATAGTCATATATATATGTATATATATATATATGGCCAAGGCCGTGGGCTGGAACGTCACCAGTTTGCGTAATTTTCTACGTATATTTGATGAACAAAGTAAAAAAGTAGCGATAACTTTTGTTCACTCAAAATATATTCTCAGGCTGTAACTTTGGCGCAAAAAAATGTACTTCTATTTCTTGCAAATTAAAAGTTACAGCCATTTGAAGTTAACTGGAACGTCACACTAAAAGAGAAGTGGTCTAAGAGCTTGTACAACATTTTCCAAAATTTCGTAATGTTTTCAAAAACCTGGACACATTTCCCTCTAACATATCGTAGGTGAAAGATCAAAGAATACTCTACGCACAAAAAATTTATAAAAAATTGCATTTATAGTTGTTTTGGGTGCAAAAATGCGAGACTGGAACGTCACCAAAAAAAAGACTGGAACAACACATAAAGTTCTCTTACTTAGGAGCCATGCAAAAACGACCAATGTGAATAAATAAAACACTAAAATTTATTTAAAAAATGTTATTTGTTTATTTTTTATTGGATAAAAAAAACAACATCACTTCATGTTTGATTATACTATTCAGTAGGTACGTAAATTCTTTCAAAAACAATATTAAGTGAAATTATTTTATCATAAAGTTGTAAAGAAAAAATTAAATAAAATAAAATAGAAACCGATGCACAAAAATTTTGATATACAGTGCAATCGCAATAGAGTGAACACTTGGTAATATGAACTATTTGATACTACGAACTCCCGATTTTTTCCATTAGTTACTTTATAGAGTGAACAGTACCCAACTCAATAGAGTGAACTTTTGTTTTTCTTATACATAATTGAACAAACTCAATTATATATATCTTCTTCAACGGGCCATTAAAAAGGACAATTTAAACGAGTTTTTTAAATAATTAACACTCAAAGACGTCATTTGTATTCTAATGCTAACTTGGCATGAGTTGGAACCGAACATTATAAAAAATGCTGGTCAAGTCTTTTGGGTGATTCTGTGCAGATAGAAGAAGATAGTGACGACGACGAGGAAAATATACCGTTAAACATATTGCACAGGTCACTTCGGCAACAACATCTGGAAGAACTAAACGTATATGTATTAAATTTATTATTCGCATGAAGTTTTTACCATTGATGACATTATAGAATGGAACAATGCTGAAAGTTCATTTCCAATTTCTGCTGAAGGCGTTTCCGATGCCATTTCTGAGACTAACACTGACATCGAGGAAGTAGCAGTAGCCAAACGAGACATTACAGCAGCGCAGGCCGTGCAGATTTTTAAAAAAGCTATTGACTGGGCAGAAAATAACCAAAACAATTACGAAAATATTTTAGTTTTGCATAAATTCCGCGATTTAGCGGTGCAAAAGCAAAAAATGCTTGTACAAAGCAAAAAACTCTTGAAAATTACTTTACTCCTTTGTAATTATATAATAATATTTAATAAATATAGATGTGAACTTTTTCAATAGAGTGAACAGGCCTTGCACGAATTAGTTCACTCTATTGCGATTCCACTGTATTAATACTTCACAAATGTACTCTCTTTGTTTTGTGAGGCTTTGGACTGTAAACAAACAAATGACAATAACAAAACCACTAGATAATTAGAAAAAAAATTTTCATTGAATTCCCCTTTTCCGCGGCCTTGGCCATATATATATATATATAAATACATACAATTATTGCTCGTTTAAGAATATAAGATAAGATTCCAAGGTAAATACTTGGGAAACCACTTAAAGAACAACCTTATACCAAATAAAAGCGAAATAGAAAATTTGAACCTAATAACATTGATTTGTCTTCCAATTTCCTGTCATTGTTTCGTAAATCTACAAACGATCAAACTTTGTTTCCACTCTATTTAAATTTATTGAACAGTTTGTTTTTGTTTTCTTTGGTTTTTCTTTTGGCAGCGAGGTAACAAGAAAAACAAAATCTATAAACAAAAAAAAAAAAAGAAGATAAAACCTCCTCACGCGTGCAGACATAAAGAACAAATAAATCACATAATTTGCGAATCTTTATTTAGGAAAACAGAACACATACTAAGACAAAATAAATTTTCTTTTATTTGGGTCTTCACACAAATAATGTATAGAACACATGAATATCCTTACCAAGAAAATGGTATCATCGAAACAAATGGGGGGATAATATAAACTTTTATTGGAAAAGCAGTTGAACAATGCATATCTACTCGTACTAGAATGGAGTGCCACAAGCAATTTGAAAAGATGACCATGATAAACATGTCTCATTTCCCACAAAATAAATTGACAAACAAGTGTTTTAAGTGGTTTAAAATCACTGGCTTTCAACATAAGGAGACAAACATACATAAACTCAAATTTACCAAATTTGTTTAAATAAGTTTGACATACATACATATTTACATATTTGAGTGTTTTGGCTTGTATGAAAGTTTTAAATTTGTTCATATGTTTAGTATACGAGTATTGCAGTATATGGGTATGTTTTATATATCACACCTATTGCTATATAATAATAGTTTAAGGTGATTCCAGTTTTTCAAAGTGGAAAAAATAGCTTAAAAATTGAAGTCGTTCATAATTACTATTTGTTCTTGTAACATTAAATATTCATTGGTTTAACCCTCTAGTCCCCAAGAACGCTTTTTGTATGATATCTGCTTAAGGGAGAAAAAAATGTTCCTATAGGAAATTTTTTTATAAACAACTTTTTCTATAGGATGTACAAAAATTGCTTTTATTGTATTCCAAAGTATGCAGGCGGTTCGAGTAGCTATCGCGGTAATTTGAAATTGGAAAATATAGACAAAATAATCAGTTTAACAAAGGGTGAGTTTTAAAAATAAATATTAAAAGTAACAGTTTAACACGTTCACGCCGGCGTGTACCACCGGTGGCTCGCACATGTCTGCCTGATCGGGCGACGCGTACCACCGGTGGCTCGCACATGTCTGCCTGATCGGGCGACGCGTACCACCGGTGGCTCGCACATGTCTGCCTGATCGGGCGGCGCGTACCACCGGTGGCTCGCACATGTCTGCCTGATTGGGCGGCGCATACCACCGGTAGCTCGCACATGTATGCCTGATCGGGCGGCGCGTACCACCGGTGGCTCGCATATGATTGTACTACCAATCAGTGTTCATTACCAAATAACATAACCAATAACATAACCATAATAGCATAGAAAAAAAATGCAGACCCATGGAGACCGTTTTCCCGTGCGATAATCTTTCGTTGAAACATTTAGTTCGGCCCCGTCCGATGGAACAAAAAGCTTTCAGCGCAACCGCCTATGGGCGCGAAACATGAATTGCAGTGCCGGCGTGAACGTGTTAAATACAAGTAAGAAACAGCAAAAGACGGTCAAGCCTGACTATATGGTACCCTTCACCACTGAGGTCAAAGTTTTTCTTAATTCTAAGAGATATATATGTGTCATTTTTATACCCTTCACCAATAGCTGAAAGGTATTAAATGTTTGTCATTCAGTTTGTAATTTTTTCATTATTCGTCTTAGACTCCATAAAAATTATACCGATCGACTCAGAAAGAGTCGATTTAGCCATGTCAGTCTGTCTGTCTATTGAATCTAGTTAGTTATACACCAGATTTTAGGAAATTTGTATGCAAATTTATATGCATTTTACACAAAATTTTAGAATATCGTCCCTTCCTGAATTTCATCATTGTCGATCAAAACACCTGAAATATCGCTTAAACACTAAATTATATCTACCACAAATTACCAAATGCATCAGAATTTAGGTTATCCCCTGCAAAGTACGCTATTAAATTTCATCAAAAAAAACACCAGAGATATTGACAAAACAGGAGCTCCTAAAACTTGACTACAACAGAAACAAGTAAGAGTGTTGTATACGGCTGTGCCGAATCTTATATACCATCAAGTTGTGTTAAATTTAGAAACATATTTCATATATCTACAAGGGTGCTAATTCAAAATCTGGACCAAAACGGAAAAAAATCGCTAAGCTAATTGGTATTGTTGGTAAAACCTTTGGACTAAATTCGGTTGCCGTACCTTTATAGTTCAACATTTAAAAATATTTTAGTGGTTTCCACACTATTTACTTTGATCAAAATTCGGTCTCACTATACCCGGTTATAGTTTTACATTAACCCATTTTAGTCCACTGGGTATTTAAATACCCAAAAAAGTTAAAGTAGTAAAAAAATTCCTACGATGGTCTGATAATAGATAACGGATGTAAGTTGCTT
The DNA here is from genome assembly GCA_933228675.1 of Stomorhina lunata. NCBI lineage: Eukaryota > Metazoa > Arthropoda > Insecta > Diptera > Rhiniidae > Stomorhina > Stomorhina lunata. The sequence continues at coordinate 87,110,473 of OW121741.1, read as the reverse complement.
TTTTGTTAAATACTAAAGATTGATTAATGTGGGAAAAATTAAAAAAAAAAAATTTTCAATTTTACTTTTAGTTTTAGGATTGGAAAAAATGCGTTTTTTTGTTTGCCAAAAAATTATCAGGAAAAGGTTTGTCAAATAAAGGATAATGCGAGGAATAAAAAATGCCTGCACAATCTAAATAGCCTTAGATGTCGCAATTGTAATTTGAAAAAAAATAAAAGTGGTTTATCAACACAATTGGTCGTCACACGCTAAAAAGTGAAAATGGGTATTTCAATACCCAACGGCCCATAAAGAGTTCTAAAATCAACTATTTTCTCTATATTGAAATAATTCATTTTGCCGTAAATAGAAGGAAATTTTATATTTTTTTTTAAATTTATTTGAAGATAATTAGAGGTTATTTAGACTTTGCAATTTTAGATTTATCTGGTGTGACATTTCTGTGGTAGTCCAGGAAGCATGGTGCTGGATGCAAATTCGCCTTGCACTTCAAACATCCATATTCTGTTTTGCCACCGCACTGTCGGCAGCGGCGACGTGCTGGGAGTTTTCCAATTTAATGATCGACGCGATCATATCTAACTTCCATTTGTGCCCCGGAAATCATAATCTTACCGACATTTTGTCAGTTAAAATTCGTCATTATCATCTCGCATACTTCCACTCTAAAATCAAATTGAGAAATTTGGGTTTTTTTTCATAATTGCGATAAAGGCAGTGCAGTTTCCATGCATTCACCATAGCGGCATCTAAAGCGTTTGTAATCAATGGCCAGTACCACTTTTTGCCCCGAACTCGAATGCGATAATTGTTCATGGCGTTGTCGAAAAGGTCCACACCTCCCATGTGTTTATTATATTGATTGACTAAATAGGGTTGTTCAATTGCAACCATTTTTCGTTGTTTTCGATCATATCGCCTTGCGTGAGTCATTGGTGTATGGCTTAGATAGTTCGATAATAATGTTACGACCTAAAAAAATAATAACGAAAGCAAATTTAATGATTAATTATGTAAAATATTTCGGTGTATAGTGTACCGAATTATCGTTCCAGCGTACAGCAATTATAGAATTGTCCACATCAAAACAAAAGTCTGAAGTCCCACGGGTCTCTTTACGCATTTTCTTGACATCTATCAGTGGAGCATTATTAGTCCGATTTTCACGAACAGTTCCCAAGGCGAAAAATCCATCACCCGATAAACGTGTTAATAGTTTATGGCTTGTAAAAAAGTTATCAAAAATATATATCGTTAAAGACCGTTGGGTATTTAAATACCCATGTCCTATCTCAGGAGAAGGGGGAGGTAATTTTTTTTTTTTATACCAAGCATATCCTATGGACCTCTAGGTACATTTATAAAAGTTTCGTCAAAATCCTACGAGCGGTCTATGAGCGGTCTTTAATGGGTTAATAAATTGCTAAATACTTTTCGTTGTGCTAAATATGTAGTTAGGCTAAACACGTTAATAGTAATACGGCAGGTCCATATATTTCGTTAGGAGTTCCCAATGCATTCATCATATATAAAGTCTGGGCTGAACATTGACTGATGTCTATCTAATTTGATAGGTGCAATCTTAATATAATGAATGTAGCTCCAAATCTTTTTAATTGTAGATATAAAAAGGGGATGTTATATATAAATATAAGAATAATAGCCAAATGTTAACCGATTGTAACAAAATTTTACACACTGACTGGTATATATATAGAGCTTATTCTTGCAAAATTTATTGGCCATAGCTATCATAGTTTCTAATTTAATAGCTTTAACTGGCCTTTGCTAAAATTTTTGGTTTCCGTGAGTGTTTTTTATATGAAAGCTAAAGTCAAATAAGGACTGATTCCTATAAAATTTGATAAACTGATCAAAAATTGCATAAAACTTCCCTATTTTAAATTTAATCGTCATAGCTATTCATCATAGTATTCAATTTATCAGCAATAATGTGTTTAGCGGGGCGGGGTTATATGGGAGCTCTAACTAAATTTGAACCGATTTTGTCCATTTTCAACACACATCTTTTTCAAGATATCCAAAATACTTTTGTAAAACTTTGTCCCTCTAGCTCTTTTCGTTAAGGCGCTATCGTGCTTTTATCTGACGGACAGACGGACATAAACAACCTTTTCTTTATGTATTTTTGTGTTTCCATAAGTTTTTTATATGGGAGTTATGGTGAAATGGTGATCGATTGTGACAAAATTTTGCACACTGGCTGACATTGACATAAGACTTCCTTGTGCTTATTTTAGTCTTACTAGATTTTGTAGTTAAGGAGCTATCACGATTTTATCTGACGGACAGACGGGCATAAATTCCCTTTTCTTTTTGAATTTTTGTGTTTTCGTAAGTTTTTTATATAGGAGCTAGGTCAAAATGGTGACCGATTGCGACAAAATTTTGCACACTGGCTGGCATTTATATAAGACTTTCTTGTACCAAATTTTGTGGTTATATCTGTTAAACTTTTAGTTTTATTGGCATTTAAGTGTATTTTAGGTGAAATTTTGGCTGTTTTTGTAAGTTTTTTATATGGGAGCTATGACTAAATATGAACCGATTTTAATAAAATTGTACATGCTGCCTAGGGCTTATGCAAAACTTATATGTGCCAAATTTTATCATCATAGCTATTATAGTTTGTCATTTATTAGCAAATAAGCGATTAGCGTAGGCGAGGTTATACGGGAGCTATGGTCAAATGTTAACCGATTTTGCCCAATTTTAATACCAAAATTTTCTAATAGATGAAGAATGTTTTTACTAAGTTTCAGTGAGCTAGCTCCTTTTGTTTACGCGTTTTCGTGATTTTAACAGACAGACAGACGAACATCGCTCAATCGTCTCAGAATTTCATAAGGATTCAGAATATATATCGTTTTTGATTTTTGAGCCAATATTGAGGAAATTACAAACGCAATGACAATCTCAATAAACCCCCATTCTTTTTGATGGTTGGTATAAGAAGTAACGTTTTCTTTACAATTGTACATATGTAGAGTATATAGAATTGGAATTTAAAAACAACTCTATAGGAGTAAACTTTTTATCATCTAACTGTGCCAAATCTGATTTCAAAATAGCGTTACAAATAGCAAATTTCAATCACTTAAATGTTTGATTTTGAATTTATATGCTTTTTGTTTAATGGTTTTTTTAAACAGTAAGTTTTAAAGCACTTCTTGGTCTTCCAAACTGGTAAAAAAAAAATAATTTTGGTGATTTTTCACAAAATAATATTTTAAATGTTGATTGGGATAGCTAGAGTATGATAGGCTGGCAGTCAAAATTACCTAAGCTGTGATGTTTAAAGTAATAATGCGGATATTAGCTTAATCTTTATCAATTATACAACTACAAGTCATGATGGCGATAGTAATCAGCTTCTTTTTTAATAAATACATCTTCGTACAGGCCACCTCAGACTTGTACGTAATACATTTCTGCGGCCACTTCCTTAAGGTATGTTTGGCCTTCTGAAAGTCTTGAAAACTTATCCCTAGCTGCTAATGGACATGATTATAAACATTAAAGACAGAATACCTTTGGAGGCAAAACTCCATAGTCGGGAACACCTCTACCTGGTTGTGTTCTAACCAGGTACTGGAATACGCTACCAACAATTCTATTCAAGTCAGATGATTTTAATTTTACTATAATACTTGACGCACTTGAATGCTTCCTTCGACACTTGAAAAATGTGTTGAGTCCAGCGGACATCAAACTGTATTTTCACGCCCAGAACATCAAGACAGATGATGCGACATTGTCAGCCATATGCTTATGTATTGATGTACAGTATTAGGTGTATTTGGCATTAAAATCAACTCTATTCATGGGCTAGGGCCCACTCCTGAAAAAACAATTACTATAAAAAAGCTTCGATGTAAAGACCAAGTAGAGGAAAATCTGTCAAAGCTTGGTCCACAAAATCTTCTAATAATAACTTGTTATAGCAATTAAAGTGTTCGCCCTTGGCTGTTCTAAAGCCTTGGGATCCATCTCAAGTAAGGTACTAGTCTGATAAGAAGTGGTAGAATTACTGAGTTTATTTGTGTTTTCCACCTATGGTACTATACCCTAATGGTACTATACCCTATGGTACTATACCCTTAAGTTTAATTTACTTTTAGCGTAATCAAAAAAGTTTTATAGATCACTAGCTGATTTTACCCGGCGTTGCCCGGGTTAGTAGTTAAAGTTATTAGCTTATTACTATGTTAACACTTTCTTTAAAAATGAACAATTATGAAATATTTTTATTAATTTTTTCATTGAATCCTTTATTAATGTATTTGCATATGTATTTAATTGACTTATCAAACACCAATCATATTACCAATATTCGTGCATCCGTTTTTCTATTTTAGATATATTTAAAAAAAAGGTCGTAAAAGTGGGCATGGTAAATTTTTCTTAATGTATAATCCTATTTTGGAAAAGAAAAAATGTCTTTATTGGTCCAGCCGTTCTTGAGATATTTTAAAGAAAAGGGTAATTTTATCCCCATTTTCCATTTCCCAGGTCCCCGTTGGTCCATTTTCAAAAACTGAAAAAGCGAAAAACCATTCTATAGTATAAAAATAACTTTAATTAATTAGGTTAAATCGTCATTTTTAATATATGACTTATTTGGGAGGTGTCACGCCCATTTGAGATTTCCAAAAAAAAATGTACCCACCGGTAGCTTCTTTTATACTGTAAAAATTAAAGAAAAATTGGTCGACTCGGTCATCCATATTTGTCATTTTTAATATTTTACTTATATGGGAGGGGTCACGCCCACTTGATATTTCAAAAAAAAAAACTGACCTAGTTTACCCACCGGTTACACCTTAACATCTATATTTCATTTTTAATATATGAGTTATATGGGATATATGAGTTATATGGGAGGGGTCACGCCCACTTGAGATTTCTGAAAAAACCCTTGCCTACTTTAAGCACCGGTCACACCTTACCATACTGTCAAAATTATAGAGAAATTGGGCCGCTAGGTCATCCATATTTGTCATTTTCAATATTTTACTTATATGGGAGGGGTCACGCCCACTTGAGGTTTCAGAAAAAAACTAGACTATTTTAACCACCGGTCACACCTTACCGCATTGTCTAAATTTAAAAATATTCGGTTGGTTTGATCATCCATATTTGTAATTTTTAAAATCTGACTTATATGGGAGGGGTCACGCCCACTTGAGATTTGAAAAAAAAATCTGGCCAATTTTAACCACCGATCACACCTTACCATACTGTCAAAATTTCAGAAAAGTCGGGCCGCTCGGTCATCCATATTTGTCATTTTTATACCCTTCACCAATAGGTGAAAGAGTATTATAAGTTTGTGATTCCGTTTGTAATTTTTTTATTAGTGATCGTAAAAATTATACCGATCGACTCAGAATCGGGAGGAGAATCGATTAAGCGATGTCCGTCTGTCTGTCTGTCCGTCCGTCTGTCTGTCTGTCTGTCTGTCTGTCTGTCGAAATCAAGTTTCTGAAGCCCCTGGAGGATGGACTTACATAAATTATATATCAGATTTTAGGAAATTCTCCCGCAATGAACGCTATTAAATTTCATTAAAATCGGTTTATAAACACCGAAAATATCGAAAAAATACCAAAAATTAGACGAAAATTTTAAAATTTTTTATTGAAACACACTTTTAAATAAAAAGAGAAAAAATATACTCCTGGTGTACATGTGATAATATGTTATATATCAGATTGTAGAAAATAGTTTCCCAAAGCACTCCGTAAAATTTTATCAAAATCGGTCTATAAACAACTGAGATATCGCCAAAACACTGAATTTGATGTATCGCAAATTGCCCAAAGTTCGCATTAGAGAATGTTTGTTGAAAAAATGAAATGCAGAAATAGGAAAAACCAGCCTCCTTTCGCACGGACCTACATAAATTTTATATCATATTTTGGGGAAATTCCCCCGCCAAGCACGTTATTAAATTTTATCAAAAGCGGTCCATAAACAATTGAGATATCGCCATAACACTACATTTGATGTACAGCAAATTGCCCAAAGTGCGTGTCTAAGAAATTTTGTTTACATTTTGTAAGTATTATTTCAGCGATATCTCAGGTGCTTATGGACCGATTGTGATGAAATTTGACATCGTTCTTTGTGTGAGGATTTTCTAAAATCTATACTCCACAAATCTGATTACGAATACCATTCAAATTGTACCGATCAACTCAGAATCGGCAGGAGAATCGATTTCGCGACCTCCGTCCGTCCGTCTGTTTGTCTGTCTGTCCGTCCGTTTGTTTGTCCGTCCGTCCGTCCGTCTGTTTTTTTGTCCGTCCGTCTACCTGTCTGTAATTTTTTCTGTTGTAGTCAAGTTTTTGGAGCTCCTGTTTTGTCGATATCTCAGGTGTTTATTTTGATGAAATTTAATAGCGTCCTTCGCAGTGGATTACCTAAATCCTGATGCATTCGGTAATTTGTGGTAGATATAATTTAGCGTTTAAGCGATGGTGTTTTGATCGAAAATGATAAAATTCAGGGTGGGACAATATCCTAAAATTTTGTGTAAAATCCAGGAGCTCCACAAATCTGATTTTAGCAGACAGACACTCTGCATTAATCTTAATTTTGTGTCTGACTTTTGAACATTATGATAACATTTGAGAATGTATTATATATCAAATTATAGGTAATCTTCCTAGGAAGTACAAAAATGCAACTATGTATGTAAGTATCTCGCATATCAACGAAAATTTTTTAATTGCAATTGGGAGAAATCCGTTCACGTTTGACAATTGATCCCGTATAACTTCGCCTAAGATACGATGATGATATTTAGTATAAAGACGCTGTACGATATTGATATTCAGGGCGATAGCGCCTAAAATAAACTTTCTAGAGGGACAACATTTGACATTTGATCTCTTGAAAAGTTCGATATTGAAAATGGGCGAGCTCTATTCACATTTAGTGAAATCTCCCATATAACCCCGACCGGGAATCGATTTAATGCTGATAAATTAAATCACATTAAAAATGCACAAGGAACTAGAGCAAAACTTTCCAAACATCCATCGGACAGATCGAAAGAACAATACATCCCAAATATTATTGATGAAGTGTTCATTTTAATTAATTAACTAACTTCAGATTAATAACTAAATCTTTAATAACTTTTCCGACAAAGCTGATATCCATTCATTCAAAAGTTATATATTTCACGTATGTATCTAAAACTAAGAGTGTATACCCTATAATTTTAAGGCTTATCATTGTTAAAGCTTTGACCTAAATCAGTCCGCTAACTTCAGAGTTTTACATAACTAATCAAAAACTTTTGCTGGTGGGATAATTCGTACGAATTAAAGTGCACAACCCTCACTGGGCACTGTGTTTTTGGGTTGCATGCCAGAATACTTAAACTTCATCAAATCGATGTGCTATTGCAAATGTAAGGGCATCTACATTTTGAAGCATCTTTTCTGCATGGTTTATCTGGTCTATCGAACTTTATTAAATGTTCGTAAAATATACGTATATTTTATTTCGAAGCTACTGGCTGGCTTAAATATGCATTCTCTACTTGTAGTCTAGTAATCATTATCTTTCACAAAGGGACAACTTTAGAACCCAAGTGAAGCTTCCCTTTTTTTTATTATATGAGTTATATGGGAGGGGTCACGCCCACTTCAGATTTGGAAAAAAAATTAGCCTATTTTAACCACCGATCACACCTTACCATACTGTCGAAATTTCAGAAAAATCGGGCCTATCTTTTGCCTGTATTTGTCATTTTTAATACATGGGTTATATGGGAGGTGTCACACCCACTTGAGATTTCGAAAAAAAAATTAGCCTATAGTCACCACCGGCCACATCATACCACAATGTCAAAATTTGAGCAAAATCGGTCCGCTAGTTTCGGAGATCCTTCCAAACATTTTTTATAGATATAGATTTAGCGCAGAGTACCTCCTGTTCCTGAAACAGAGATAGCTTCCTAATCAAAAGATTATTGAAATTTTTGAAAATTTTGCTAAAACTTTTCCCAGAAAAAGTTGATAAGACAAATTTAGTGTCAGTCAGTTCATATTCGACCCTAGCAACCAATACTTTGATCAATAAAGTAAAAGCATAAATTAAGAGCATTAATACGACGCTAGTTGGTTGACTTCAAACCACGCTAGGACTTAAACAACTTTGAACTGCAGGGTTCTTGCCTCAATTCCTATTAGTAAAGTTATGCAAATGTGCGTACGTATTTGTGTGAACCACTTTCAAAATGTTCAACAAGAACAAAAGTTATATGTTCACATACTCACACATTTAACACAATTACCCCTATAAATAGAAAACTGACCAAATGTATTTAGCTGAAGAAATTTTGCCACAATTGTTTGAATATGAATGCGAATGTTTGCATGTGTTTCATATGAGTTCACATAAAGAATGCATTTCCAAACGTTGCCACAAAATACATATACATATCCAATAGTTTAAATACTAAGAAACATCCTCAGAATTGAAGAATTTCTGAAAAAAAAAAAAAATAATGTCGATCTATATAAGAATGAAGAGAATCTATCTGTAGCATTTGTGATAGCTTTATAGCTACCTCAAGTGCTGAAATTCCCTAGTTTTCGAAACGATGCCTAAATTTTGAAACTACTGGTTTCATATCAGTTTAATATCATTTGAAAAGTTAAAACAAACATATAAACACATAAATATATATTCTACTACTTATGCAGGATATGAATGAAGTTCTAGATCTATGTATCTATATTTGAAGTTTGTCATTGTTTGTGCCAACATCCTGATTTTTGTTGTGGCTCCTGTTGTAACCAATCCATTGTTCTGAAAGTTCAAATTTTGACAAATGTTTTGATGAATTTCAACACTCATACTCACAAAAAGACAGTAGACCCAAATAAAGAGGCCCACATCTATATCCTCAATTTAACATATATGTATGTATATGTACGTAAGTATGTATATCTGTACTTTATTGAGACATCAACATTTTTTTTTAAACTTCGCTTTATACTACTTAGGGCAACAAACATTGAATGCTTGTAATGTACATATCAGGGTTAAGGAAATGCAAAAGGAAGTTGCAACAATGACCTTAAAATAGAATTCTATAGCACTTTTTTTTTGCGTGCGGTGGGAGGTTAATGCGTTGGTTTGCCAAAAGTAACAATTTCTGTTTTTAACTGCCAAAAAAGTTGGCATCAGAAAGAAGTTTCGAAAATTTGTGTGGGTAATAAGAGTGGAAAGTTAAGAACTATGTGTGCTGGAGCTCGTTGGAAAAATTGAGGAAAGGAAAGTATAAATTTCAGGCTAAGTAAAAATTAACAAAAAAGGACACTTAATAATTTTTAAATTTTAATTTTATAAGCCCTAGGAACCCAAGTCTTCAGAGATCGTCGGAGCAATAACTCTTAAATATTATTGAGCAATAACTCGTCAAATTTGGCCCTTCTAACTTCCCAGATATTCATAAATAACTATGAAAATTTTTGAGAAAAGCAAAATTAGCTACAAATAAATATGTAACTACCTATGTAGGCGTTAGCCCCAAAACGTAACAATCATTTTTGAAACCTTTTTGTAAAGGGTTTTTGCCTTTTATTTAATGCCACTATTTAGACCTGTTGCTAGAGTAAACCCTCATCACGAACACAATTTTCAAAATTTTAAAAAGCTAGAATTGTTACGTTTTAGTGTGAATGTCTACATATTTTCAAAATATTTTTAAAGTAACCAACTTATAATTCTTAGAATTCCGCGTTAATATGGGACTAGAAATAATTACTAGGGGATTATTCCGATCAATTTTTTTTTCTAAGCATTGTGACCTCTTGTACTTTCCAGGTGAAAAAGTTATTTTTTCTTTTTCGTTTGATGAACAAACTTTCCGTAGAAAAAATTTTTTTATCAAGAATTTGTATATTAAAGAAAACATGGTCAAAAATTTGTCTATAGACAATTTTTTATCAAAAAATTTGTCTATAGAATCGGGTCCAAAGATTAAGAGCCCATTTGTATGGTGAAAAATGGGTCATTTTTATACCCACCATCAAAAAGAATGGGGGGTATATTGAGATTGTCATTCCGTTTGTAATTTCCTTAGTATTGGCTCAAAAAAGAAAATCCTTATGAAATTCTGAGACGATTGAGAGATGTCCGTCTGTCTGTCTGTTGAAATACCTAATACCTAAACGAAAAGAGATAGCACACTGAAACTTAGTAAAAACATTGAAATTGGGTAAAATCGGTTAACATTTGATCATACCTCCCATATAACCTCACCTACGCTAATCGCTTATTTGCTAATAAATAACAAACTATAATAGCTATGATGGCAAAATTTGATATATAAAAGTTTTGCATAAGCCCGAGGCAGCATACAAAATTTCATCAAAATCGGTTCACATTTAGTCATAGCTCCCATACAAAAAACTGTCAAAATTTCACCTAAACTACACTTAAATGCCAATAATTCTAAAATTATAACAGATATAATCACTAAATTCAGCACGAGGAAGTCTTATGTCAACGCCAACCAGTGTGCAAAATTTTGTCACAATCGGTCACCATTTGACCATAGCTCCCATATAAAAAACTTACGGAAACACAAAAATACAAAAAGAAAAGGGGGTTTATGTCCGTCTGTCCGTCAGATAAAAGCGCGATAGCGCCTTAACGAAAAGTTCTACAGCAACAAAATTTTACAAAAGCAAGTTTTATATAAATGCCAGCCAGCGTGCAAAATTTTGTTATAATCGGTTACTATGTGACCATAGCTCCCATATAAAAAACTTACGGAAACACAAAAATACAACAGAAAAGACGGTTTATGTCCGTCTTTCCGTCAGAGAAAAGCGCGATAGATCCTTAAGTACAAGTGCAAGAGAGACAAAATTTAGCAAAAGTACTTTCTATATGTTATAGAAATTGTGTGCTAAAAATGGATGAAATCGATTCACATTTAGTTAGAGCTCCCATATAACCCTGCCCCGGAAATTACATTTATGCTGATAAATTGAATAAAATTGTAAAATCTATGACTACTAAATTAAGAACAGAGAAGTTTTATGCAACTTTCAGTCAGTATGTCAAATTTTATAGGAATCGGTCCATTTTTGACCATAGCTTTCATATAAAAACCGCTCCCGGTAACCACTAAAATGCCACAAACGCCAGTTAAAAGCTATTAAATTATAAACTATGTCAGCTATGGCCACTAAATTTTGCACAAATAAACTTTATATTAATACCAGCCAGTATATTAAATTTTGTTAAATCGATCAACATTTGGCTATAGTTCTTATACATATAACATCCCCTTTTTTATATCTACAATCAAAATGATTTGGAGGTACATTCAGTATATTAAGATTGCATCTACGAAATTAGATAGCTATCAATCAATGTTAGGTCCAGACTTTATACACTCCTTCGTTAATTCCAAAAGAAAATCGAGTGGTTACCCATCAGTAATGAAATTTAATAATGAGGAATCTAATAATTCTGATGTTATAAGTGACATGTTTGCTGACTTTTTTTCAAGTACTTACTCCGAAGCTGCATATGACGGTAAAACTCACTACCCATATGAGATCGCATCGAACCCATCTATATCTTTTCCTACTCTCGATAGCGAGTCTATATTAATAAACCTAAAAAAGTTAAAGACATCATTTACTCATGGTCCTGATGGTATCCCAAGTGGTATTTTAAATCGATGTGCTGATTCTTTCTCTATACCGTTAACCATTTTATTTAATATTTCATTAAAATTTGGTTATTTCCCCGCATTTTGGAAGGAATCATATATTATTCCTTTGTATAAATCCGGTAATAAATCCGATATTACCAATTATAGAGGAATTGCTAAATTAAGTGCGATCCCAAAATTGTTCGAAAAACTAATTGCTGATTTCCTATGTCATCAAACTTCATCCTTATTGTCATCATACCAACACGGTTTTAGAAAAGGCTGCTCAACTTCAACTAATATTCTTCATTTTACAACATTAATAAATTCTGGATTTGAACAAAAGAAGCAAACTGATGTCGTATATACTGATTTTAGCAAGGCATTCGATAAAGTGAATCATAATCTACTTTTAACCAAACTGGATATGTTAGGAGTTACACGCAACAGCTTAAATTGGATAAAATCTTATCTTATGGGTAGGAAGCAAAAAGTTCGCTTCAACAACAGTACATCTAAACAAATATCTGTTTTATCTGGTGTTCCCCAAGGTAGCCACCTTGGTCCACTGTTATTTGCGTTTTTTATAAATGATCTCCCTAACGTAATCAAATTTTGCAATGTATTAATGTACGCCGATGACGTAAAGATATTTTTTTCTTTCAACAACTATGCTGATCACGTTCATCTTCAGGAAGACCTTAATAACTTCTTTCGCTGGTGTGAGCATAATATGATGGAACTAAACCTTAAAAAATGTAAATGCATGCGGTTCTGTAGAATTAACGGTGTAGCGGCTAACTATTACCTTGGGGGTTATCTTCTGGATGTTGTTGACTCTTTTCTTGATCTTGGAATTTTACTTGATCCTAAATTAGATTTCATATCACATACCACCTTAACTGTAAACAAAGCTAGAGGGGTCCTCGCTTTTATAAAGAGGTGGTCAAAGGAATTTTCAGATCCATATGTAACAAAACAACTTTATGTTTCGCTAGTCAGGCCTATTTTGGAATACGGATCCATAATATGGGATCCTTATTATGAGATTCACAATGATAGGATAGAGTCGGTGCAAAAACAATTTTTGTTATTTTGCTTACGCGGTCTTCCGTGGCGTCACTCATTTTATCTCCCACCATATGAAAGTAGATTAGCCTTAATTAAGTTACCTACTCTCAAAAGTCGACGAACTATGTTAAATGTCTCTTTTATGTTAAATCTTTTAAATGGTAAGATTAATTGTGAATTTTTGTTAAAATCTGTCAATTTAAATGTTCCGTGCCGTAACTCTCGGTTTTATAGGCCTTTGTTTATTAAATTCTGTGGAACCAATTATGCTGACGCCGATCCACTTGTTAGATTATGTAGGCAATATAATAATCTATATCAGTTTGTTGATTTTTGCTTAAACATAAATGTTGTTAAATGTAAAATTATTGCTTTCCTTAACTTATAACTGTTTCTTACCTCAATAGGAATAAAATTTGTAATTGTAAAAATCAAAATCGACTTGTAAATAGTCTGTAAGAAAATATTATTATTCATAGACTAAATAAATAAATAAATAAATAGATGCATTAGGAACTCCTAACAAAACATATGAACCTACCGTGTTACTATCAACAAGTTTATGATACAACGCTTATTAATGTCAAACTATATTCGGTTATGGAACAGCATTTTGTCCAAGGTAAATACTTGGGAAACCACTTAGATACTTTTAATGTTGAATTATAGTAACTATACCACTGCAACCGAATTTAGTCCTAATATATTACCAACAATACCACATTTGGTAAACATTTTGAATTAGCTGCACTCTCGTATAACTTGATGGTGGGTATACAAGATTCGGCACAGCCGAATATAACACTCTTACTTGTTTACTTGTTAAATTTCTAAATATTATAAAAAAGGCCCCAATTTTTGGTTAATTATCATAAAATAACTCTGTTTCTTTTTCCTAGTGCATTTTTTGAAGAGCCATCAAACATCGGAAACATACTTGTACAAGCACATCCGTTTATTTCATGGCATTGTATTACGCACACATATACATCTACATACAAAATAGAGTCATTGGGTATTGTAACCATTATATGCAGAATCGCTTTCTCTATGTCAGTGTTAAAACTAAACATTACAACCATTAGATGTGTTTTTATGATGTGTTTTTGTTTTTACATAAAAGAATAATAAACTCTAAGCTTGAATTTCTTTTAACACATTTAAGTTATGTAGTGTCATGATGAAACACTCCTTAGTTTTGCATTAACATATTATATAATTTCTAATGGGATTAATAACATTTTAGATCTAGTGCTAACTGGCACTTCCTTAAAAATACAAAATGTATAAGCCCAACACATTTTTTCCGATATTAAATCTTAAATTTGATATCAAATCTTAATGTGTGAAAAACATGTGTACGCAGTTATCACTCGAATACAAAATCTCAATCATAAATGCAAGTCTGTATAATGGCATCGACTGTTTAGTATTAGAGTTCTCTAAATACACCTGGAAATAGATGCAGTTATAAAGGAGATAGGTAAAATAGAAATAAAGACCATTCATGATGTGTCTTTGATTGCACTGGTTAAACTTTTCGCAATATCGTAGTTAAAACCAGAGCCTATTACCACATGTATTGCCATTCTGCTGGTTGCAATTACAGCTCAATATTCTGCTATGAATTTTAGATAGAATTAAAGGGTGTATAAAAAATACATGTTACTGGGTAACAATTCAGTTAAAAGACGCAATGTAATGTACTTTAGTGCAGCTGAAGATCTCATTGTAAACATAGGTAAAAGGTAGTCGTAAAATCTTCTAATCTATAAGATCAAACTCAGGATTTAGGAAATCGAAAGATTGCTTTTTATATATAGAAGTAAATAAACTTACTTAAAATATTTAGGGTAACAATAATAACAAGTAAGAGTGTTATATTCGGCTGTGTCAAATCTTATATACCCACCATCAAGTTGTGTTAAATTTAGAAACATATCTCATATACCTACGAGGGTTCATTCAAAACGTGGAACAATTTGGAAAAAAGTTGTTACGCTAGTTGATATTGTTGGTAAAATATTTGGAATAACTTCGGTTGCAGTAGCTTTATAGTTCAACATTCAAAAGTGTGTAAGTAGTTTCCCTAGTATTTATTTACTTTAAAACAAATTCGTTATCGTAACCGGGTATGGTTTTACATTAATAAGTTGTTAAATACTTTTCGTTTAGCTTAATATTATATTTATTATAATTTGTCATTTATTAGCAAATAAGCGATTAGTCTAGATGAGGTTATACGGGAGCTATGGCCAAATGTTAACCGGTTTTGCCCAACTTCAATACCAAAATTTTCTCATAGATGAGGAATGTGTCTACTAAGTTTCAGTGAGCTAGCTCCTTTCGTTTAGGCGTTATCGTGATTTCAACAGACGGACTGACAGACAGACGGACGGACAGACAGACATCGCTCAATCGTGTTAGAATGTCATTAGTTTTCAGAATATATGGGCAAAAATCTGGGTAAAAAAAAACAAAAATATTTTTGATCGCATAAAGAGTGCTCTAAATAAAATTTGTAGTTGGATTTTCTTAAATAAAAATCAAACCTTTTAATATAAAAACTCTACAAAATACGCAAATATAATGATATATTATACAAAATCATTTAGCATTAAAATGTGTACTTTCGGAAACCCTCCCATTAAAGATTTTATAGTTGCTTCTGATACCTTTTTGGAGCATGTGTTTCACCTGCGCTTAAAATCGGACATGTTCTTGGAAATCTTTCCTGTGTTCTTCAATTCCTTTTTTACCAGAGCCCAATACCTTTCCACAGGCCAAAGTTAGGTGGATTTGCCTCTCGTGGTACAAAAATGACATTATTCTTTGAGTACCACTCAAGTGCCTTTTTTCCATAATGGCATGATGCCAAATCGGGCCAAAAAAATGTAGTCACTCTGTGCTCTCTTAAAAAGGGTAACAACCGTTTTTGTAGGCACTCCTTTATATAAATTTCTGTGTTTATTGTGCCAGATGCCACAAATACTTTACTTCTTTTGCCACAACTGTAAATAGCTTTCCACACGAGAAACTTCTTAGGGAATTTGTTTGTTTTTTTGTGCGTTTATCAGCAACATAAAAATCTTGACCAGGAAGTTGAGAAAAGTCTGCCAGTACGTATGTTTCATCATCAGACTTCAATTTTTTCGATCGTTTTTTTGCTTCTAAGTTCTTTATAGCATTGCGATCTGGAACCTTTTGGACTTTGTATGTCTTCAGTCCAGCATAAGCTTTGACTCTATGTGCAAAATTCGTAGAACATTTCACTGTACGAGCTGCTGTTAGGCGCTCTTCGAAAGAGTCGCTCGACTTCTTTTGCCGTACCAATATCTGTAGGACCTTTTTTCCTCCCTGATCCAGGTTTTCTTTCAATGCTCAGGTGTTCTTATACCGTCTGATGGCATTAGAAATCGTTCGAGGGTCAACTTTCAAATTTTTAGCTATTTTTTTAAAAGTCCATGACGGATTTTTTTGAAAAGCTTTAATTATATTTTCACGAACTTTTTTTTCGCAGCCCATTTTGATTGAAATAACTATTGAAAATTAATAATTTCTAAAATAATAGTATCTGACATATCTATAGAAACTAACTTGATCAAAAAATAAATTATTTCTTGCACTATGGATAAATTTTGTCTAAAATAGTAAATGCATATTTTTTGTAGAACACTCTTTAGTAAATCATTTACAATTTTGATTTTTTTTATAAAATTTTTAATCAAGAAAATCAGTTCGTATATAGATCAGATATTAGTAAAACATCGGTACAGTATGGGACAAAAATTGAAATTTTTTTTGAAGTCGAATATCTTTCAAACCGTAAGAGATAGCATAGACATGTAGCCATGTTTTTTGTAAACCTATGTATTTGTTTTATTTTATTTTTCAAATCGGTTGGGAAATGACAATTATATATTGTTTTTAGTGATTTATGACTCCAAGGTTCCCTAGTTTGGGGGACGATTGTGCTGCCCCAGTGCAATCTAGGCTTTCCAGGGTCAAAACTAAAGCTCCCCAACACTTGTGCTAAATGTCACTACTATAATCAGTCTATCAAAAAAGTAAAGAAGTCAATAGGGTCAAAACACACACGTACTAAACGCGACTGTACATTGATATGAGCATTAGAGCGTATCGACTTATATGGGGGAAAAAAAAGTTCGCCGTACACCATCGAATACAAAGCATTGCTATGAGACAGTTTCGAAAAAATTTTTTTATTTTTTTCGTCGCGGATAGGGGTCGCCAAAATACATTTTTCGTTATATATTCGGCATTTACAGTCGGATCTTGAATTGTGATATATCGATGTTTTTGTCTCGAGAAGGCCAACATTTTTCATTAATAGGCATAATTCTCAGGTATCCGGTTCTAGTATTTATCTATCAGACCTCTGTTTCTACCACCCTAATGCACCACCCTAATATTAGAAAATTAAAGCTCTCAAGAAATCGTTAAACTTTTACTATGGATTGAAAACAAGGAATTTCTTATTTTGCCGCACATAGGGATCGCCAAAATACATTTTTCGTTATGTTTACGCCATTTACAGTCGGATCTTAAAGTGTAATATATCTATGTTTTTGTCCAACGAAGGTCAATATTTTGGGTTAATAATAATTGACCTCAAGTACATTCTTATAGTCCTTTTTTTGAGGAGGCCAATATTTTGCTTTAATAATCATTGGTCTCAGATATTCGTTCTATTGTAGTATTTATTTAAAATTATAAAAAAATATCATGTAAAAATTCACAGTGTAAATACCCAAATAGTCTCTTAGCTTGTCTTGCTATTCGTTTTATCCACGAAATAATTGTTTGAATTCCGTCTGTATCTGTAACATTTGATCGTGTTTGGTTTATCTTAATTATAAACTATCAATGATCAATTGGAAAAAATTGGATTGACTGAGCCGCCATGCTTACAATTCTTAATGCAAGAACTGCTGGAAGCGTTACAGTTTTCCAAAGAAGTAATCGAAATACCAGGTAACATAAGGAAAATACTTTCTGTTGATAGTTTTATTTGCTAAACTTAATTATTTTCACAGCTTATCTATGCCGTTAATAAAACACTGAACGTTTTGTTCATGTGGTACATTAATCTGCCATGGCTGTCACTGGTGAGCAACGCATGGGCCACATTTTTTCTGAACTTGAGAGCCGTCACAAATATAGTAAACTAGGATCGTTTCAAAACATAATTGATTAAAAGAATTTAAATTTTTCTATTGGTATGAGTTTAGATATCTTGGGTAGGTACTAGGCGATCCCTATGTGCGGCAAAATAATTAATTCCTTGTTTTAAATAGATCGATTTGAAAAATCAAAAAACTTCCTTTGTGAAAGTTTAACGATTTTTAAAGCGCTTCAATTTTCTTATATTAAGGTGGTACATTAGGGTGGTAGGAACAGAGGTCTGATAGATAAATACTAGAAACGGATACCTGTGAATAATGACTATTAAAGAATAATGTTGGCCTCTTCAAGACAAAAACATCGATATATCACACTTTAAGATCCGACTGTAAATGCCGAAGGTATACCGAAAAATGTATTTTGGTGACCCTTAATGTACTTTGAGGCCCTATGCTCCACTGGGAGTCAAGGATAACAGAAGAATGTGCGACGAAAAAAAAATATTTTTTTTTCGAAACTACTTCATAGCATTGCTTTATATTCGATAGTGTACACCGAACTTTGTTTTTTCGAGACGCCCTAATGTGCATTCTTCCTAAATAACAGATAATTTTGGCATTCCCTTTAAACGATTCACTCTAAGACCAAAAAGCACATTGCGTAGTTTTGCTCTTAATGTTGTTGATAACTGGTTAGAGTTTCTGATGTTTGAGAAAAGCATCCTACAGAAATAGAAACATCAAGATGAAAACATGTTGTTGCAACTATTTAACATTCCATTTCTGTGAAGTCATTGTAGATGTTAGCTAGCGTTATTGTCGTCATCATCATCATTTCCATTGATGCTGGAGCTAGCAGTAGCTGGTGTTAGTCTTACTACTGCTATTATGGCATGCATGAATAATTCATTATACATCGCCTTCATAATTTCCCATCAACACAATTCAGTTCCCTCATGATTCCCTGCTTTGTTATTTTTGTTTTTTACTGTCCCTTTTTCTTGTTTGTTTGTTTGCTTGATCCTTTTTCATAGTTTCGAATATGTATTTGAGTGTGTATGTGTTGCGCTTACGAATGTATGTGTTAATTTTTATGTACAATTTCTTTGTATTTTTCATTGTAACGCTTGATGTCTTTTAGTATTTTTTTCCTTCTGATCCTTCTACTTTTGTTTGTTTCATTTTTTGTCCCAGTAGTGGCTGAATTTTCATGAATGTTTATTTTGTGGTTTTTCCTTAAGTTCCTGTCACAAAGAATACAGAGAGAAGTGCATGGAATTTCTATGAATGTGACCGACTGTATATATGTACGTATGTTTATATGTTCATATACATATAAACATACGTACATACGTACGTAAGGATATAAAACAAATGAAAACATGAAAATATCCAGAATAATTTAAATACGAAAAGGACATTGATATAAAACAAAAAAAAAAAAAAAAACTTAAGAATGCCATAAAAAAGTTTATGCGTGTGTATGTTTGTATGTATGCGGGGTCTCTGTTTATGTATATTTGCGCTTGTAAATATTAAATATTGTCGTTGCTCAAAGTTAAGTAAGTATCAGAGTGTACGAGCAGAGTGTACATTTATTACAAGGCCCAAGTACACTGACTCATTTAATTCAATGCATATATTAAAGCAAACATTGACCTCGTTAACATAAATGAAGCAAGTGTCAAGATGGAATTTTAGCAGTATCAACGGCAACATCATTATAATAATTCCCAGTTAATGTGAATGACACTAAAGCATTTTTATGTGACATAAAGTTAAACAGAAAAATATCAATTTGCTGAGTACTTGAGCAATGATAAGTAGGAAGTAATAATTAAATGCCATATCTTCTTATAGATTAAGGCAATGGGTCAATTTATAAATTAGTCAAAAAGACTTATAAAATAGAAAGAAATAAGTGAAATTTGGCGATTTCTTTTAGAAGCGATTTCAAGTTATAGGAAGTGGTGCGTATGATTATTTTCATGTAATGGATATATCAATCATACGTACGGAGAACTATCTTCAATCACTGTGCCGCGTGTTTATAATATAAAATTTAACCATTTTGAAATTGAATGCTTCATTTTTAAAATGTGTTTAACAACAATACAATAAAAATCAAGTTTTTGGTAGACTAATCCTTTATGAAGGTAAATACATCATTAAGTGAAAAAAAATTAAATAAGTAAGAGTGTTATATTCGGCTGTGCCGAATCTTGTATACCCACCATCACCCACCAGCACTCTCGTACAGCTAATTCAAAATGTTGACCAAATGTGGTATTGTTGGTAGTATATTTGCACTAAATTCGGTTGCAGTGGTACTAGTTACTATTGTTCAACATTTAAAAGTATCTAAGTGGTTTCCCAAGCATTTACGTTGGACAAAATGCTGTTTCATAACCGAATGTAGTTTTACATTAATAAGCTGTTTCGTTGTGCCATAAACATGTTGATAACAACACGGCAGGTTCATATATTTTGTAAGGAGTTTCTAATGCATCTACCGTGTATAAAGTTTGGACCTAACATTGATTGATAGCTATCTAATTTCGTAGATGCAGTCTTAATATGTAGGTTTTGAACGGATATCATGTACTTAGCTGAATTTTTGTACTTCCTAGAAAGATTACCCATAATTTGATATATAAAACATTCTCAAATATTATCATATCAAATATTATCATATCAAATATTATCATAATGTTAAAATCAGATTTGTGGAGCTCCTGGAATGTATAAACATATGCATTTTATACACAATTTTAGGATATCGTCTCACCCTGAATTTCATCATTGTCGATGAAAACACCTGAAATATCGCTTAGACACTAAATTATATCTACCAAAAATTACCTAATAATCTGCGAAGAACGCTTTTAAATTTCAAAATAAACATCTGAGATATCGACAAAACAGAAGCTCCAAAAACCTGACTACAACAGAAAAAAGGACAGAGAGGTAGACGGACGGACGGACAGAAAAACGGACATACGGACGGACACACACAAACAGACAGACGGACGGACAGACAAACAGAGAGACGGACGGACGTCGCTAAATCGATTCTCCTGCCGATTCTGAGTCGATCTGTACAATTTGAATGGTATTCATAATCAGATTTGTGGAGTTTATATATCAGATTTTAGGAAATCCTCCCACAAAGAACGCTGTCAAATTTCATAACAATCGGTCCATAAACACCTGAGATATCGCTGAAATAATACTTACAAAATGTAAACAAAATTTCTTAGACACGCACTTTGGGCAATTTGCTGTACATCAAATGTAGTGTTATGGCGATATCTCATTTGTTTATGGACGGCTTTTGATAAAATTTAATAACGTACTTGGCAGGGGAATTTTCTAAAATCTGATATAAAATTTATGCATGTCCGTGCTAAAGGCGGATGGTTTTTCCTATTTCTGCATTTCATTTCTCCAACAAACATTCTCTAATGCGTACTTTGGGCAATTTGCAATATATCAAATTTAGTGTTTTGGCGATATCTCAGTTGTTTATGGCCCGATTTTGATAAAGTGCTTTGGGGAACCATTTCCTACAATCTGAAATATAATATATTATCACATGTACGCCAGGAGTATCTTTTTTATCTTGTTATTTAAAAGTGTGTTTCAATCAAAAATTTTTAAATTTTCGTCTAATTTTTGGTATTTTTTTGATATTTTCGGTGTTTGTAAACCGATTTTAATGAAATTTAATATATAATATATGTGGGTCCATCCTCCTGGGGCTTTAGAAACTTGATTTCAACACACAGACAGACAGACGGTCATCGCTTAATCGATTCTCCTCCCGATTCTGATTCGATCGGTATAATTTTTATAGGGTCTACGATCACTAATAAAAAATTACAAACGGAATCACAAACTTATAATACCCTTTCACCTATTGGTAAAGGGTATAAAAAGGGGATGTTATTTATATAAGAACTATGGCCAAATGTTGACCGATTGTTATACTGGCTATGGTCAAAAATGGACCAAATCATATAAAATTTGACATACTGACTGAAAGTTGCATAAAACTTCTCTGTTCTAAATTTAGTAGTTATAGATTTTACAATTTTATTCAATTTATCAGCATAAATGTGATTTCCGGGCAGGGTTATATGGGAGCTCTAACTAAATGTGAACCGATTTTACCGATACAGCATAAAATTTCTATAACATTTCTAAAATACTTTTGCTAAATTTTGTCTCTCTAGCTCTTGTAGTTAAGGAGCTACCGCGTTTTTCAATGACGGAAAGGTGAACATAAGCCGTCTTTATTGTATTTTTGTGTTTCCATAAGTTTTTTATATGGGAGCTATGGTCGAATTGTGACCGATTGTAACAAAATTTTGCAAACTGGCTGGCATTCACATAAAACTTCCTTTTGTAAAATTTTGTGGATGTAGTCCTTTTTGTTAAAGCGCTATCGCGCTTTTATCTAACGGACAGACGGACATAAATCTCCTTTTCTTTTTGTATTTTTGTGTTTCCGTAAGTTTTTTATATGGGGGCTATGGTTAACTGGTGACCGATTGTGACAAAATTTTGCACACTGGCTGACACATAAGACTTCCTTGTGCTAAATTTATTAGCCAAAGCTAATACAGTTTATCATTTATTGGCATTTAATTGAATTTCAGGTGGAATTTAGGCTCTTTCCGCAAGTTTTTTATATGGGAGCTATGGTTAATGTAAGCCGATTTCGATGAAATTTTATATGCTGAATAGTGCTTATCTAACTTCTGGATACCAAATTTTGTCATCATAGCTGTTATAATTTGTTATTTATTATCAAATAAGCGATTAGCCTAGGCGAGATTATACGGGAGCTATGCTCAAATGTTAACCGTTTTTGCCCAATTTTAATACCAACATTTTCTCAAATATGAAGAATGTTTTTACTAAGTTTATGTGAGCTAGCTCCTTTCGTTTAGGCGTTATCGTGTTCAACAGACAGACGACATAGCTAAATCGTCGTAGAATTTCATAAGGATTCAGAATATATATCGCTTTTGGTTTTTGAGCCAATATTAAGGAAATTAGAAATGGAATAACAATCTAAATATACCTCCCGTTCTTTTTGATGGTGGGTATAAAAATATTGTATGTATACCAAAAAATTGCAAATATTTATAACTCCCAGAGGAAAAAATACTAGATTTTAAAATAAATATCAAGGTTCCTAGGAAGTTTTCTTTGATTTACTCAAAACTACGGAAATGTTGTTAAACATGTTTTAAAAATAAACCATTCAATTACAATAATTTTCCATCATGTTTTACTTTGGAACTTCTTTATTCATAAGACAATTTTGTTGCTTGATATTCTAAGGCATGTTGTTAAATTTAGGACGGATATCGCTATAACTCCAAATGTTTTCATGACTTTAAAGATTTAGATCTCTTCTATTGGTTTTAATTCTAAACCTAAAATACTACCATTTTTCTCCATAAAAAGAGCCTCAAAAATATTTTGCAAAATTTCTTGTGAAGTTATTTGTTAGTTTAAAATCAGAACTATTTCGAGCCTATGGATACGCAAGAGTTAGTTTGTATAAAAATTCTCGTTTTTTTTTTTTTGCAGCTAAAATTTGTATATCACAGGTTGCAGTTGGTACACTATTTAAAGACTAATCTTGTTGTTGAGTTAACAACTCAGCTGCAAATGACTTATTTGATTTGACTGTTCATTTTAATTTTGCGAAGATGGCGGCACGGGTTTCCATGGTCCTAGGCTTATAAATTGTTTTCAAACTAGTTTTGATAACACACAAAAAAAGGGTATGCGTTTCAAAAAATTGTATTTGATTTCTTGGGGACAATCTAGTGACCATGAAATTTCACTATTAGAAGTCGATTAGAGATAAAAGTAAAAAATGTTCCTATACAAACATGTGACTTTAATTGTGCCCTTGATTTAAATAACAAACTTAACATGAATAGACGATATATTTTTAGGGGTATTATACTTGCATTGTAACGAATCTAAAGTAATAATATATTAATCTTTTTCAAGATTATCAAATTGTAGTACCAAAGTCTAGCCTATTGTTTTCTTCTACCACTCTTGCAATATAGCCGTAGTGAGACCTCACTTTTCTGCTAAAGCAGTAAGAGAGGCAGTCTAATAAGATACCAAGAAACAAATATAATGATCCTATTATGACTTCTATATATCACTTGATTAATGGATATAATCAGAAAACATTTTTTTGACCCATATCTAATTTTGGTAATCACGATGACAATCGAGGACAAGCATGGATTTTACAAAATGCCACTATATTAATTGCTAAAACAACTAAGATCCCTCAAGGCTTTAAGACTAATTAGTAATCAGATAACGCAAACATTGATAACTTTAACTGACAGCTACCAAGAAAATAAAAACCACTTTTTAATAAATATAAATTTCCGCCATTTTTTGACAAATATTCAATGAATATATTTTTTTTAATTAAAATCGCAGTTTTATTTCATATGAATTTGAAATACAATATTTGGTAATATTTTTTGGCATAATGAAATGTCATGATTAGTTATTACAAATTAAAACACAAATAAAAATTTATAAAAACTACAAAAACTTTTACTAACCAGCTAATAATTAAAATGAAATAATTTTTGCTAAAGAATAATATATTATGCAAATAAATATTAGATATCTTATATTTAGGCATTATAAACCTTGGAAAGCTAATGGTATCCCAACAGTTCGAAATAAGATTTCTGTTAATGACAAATTCTTATAAATAATAATTTTTCAAAAATTCCTGTTTTTTACAGGAAATTTTTCAAAAATGTACTTTTTTTATAGGAAATTGAAAAATTTAAAAATTTACTATATTTATAATAATAATTTTCCTATAAAAATACAAAATTATCTAAAAAAAATAAGAAAATTTTAAAAAATTTCTTATAAAAATAAGAAATTTTTAAAAAATTTTCTATAAAAATAAGAAATTTTTAAAAAATTTTATATAAAAATAAGAAATTTTAAAAAAGAATATATTCTTGAAAAATTTCCTAAAAATGATAAATTTTCAAAAATTTCTTACTTTTATAGGAAATTTTTCAAAAATTTCTTATTTTTATAGGAAATTTTCAAAAATTTCTTAATTTTATAGGAAACTTTTCAAAAATTTCTTATTTTTATAGGAAATTTTTCAAAAATTTCACATTTTTATACGAAATTTTTCAAAAATTTCATATTTTTATAGGAAAATTTTCAAAAATTTCTTATTTTTATAGGAAATTTTTCAAAAATTTGTTATTTTTATAGGAAATTTTTGAAAAATTTCTTATTTTTATAGGAAATTTTTGAAAAATTTCTTATTTTTATAGAAAATTTTTCAAAAATTTCCTATTTTATATTTATAGGAAATTTTTCAAAAATTTCTTATTTTTATAGGAAATTTTTCAAAAATTTCTTATTTTCATAGGAAATTTTTCAAAAATTTCTTATTTTTATAGGAAATTTTTCAAAAATTTCTTATTTTTATAGGAAATTTTTCAAAAATTTCTTAGTTTTATAGAAAATTTTTCAAAAATTTCTTATTTTTATAGGAAATTTTTCAAAAATTTCTTTTTTTTTAGAGGAAATTTTTCAAAAATTTCATATTTTTATAGGAAATTTTTCAAAAATTTCATATTTTTATAGGAAATTTTTCAAAAATTTCATATTTTTATAGGAAATTTTTCAAAAATTTCATATTTTTATAGGAAATTTTTCAAAAATTTCCTATTTTTATAGGAAATTTTTCAAAAATTTCATATTTTTATAGGAAATTTTTCAAAAATTTAATAATTTTATAGGAAATTTTTCAAAAATTTCATATTTTTATAGGAAATTTTTCAAAAATTTCACATTTTTATAGGAAATTTTTCAAAAATTTCATATTTTTATAGGAAATTTTTCAAAAATTTCATATTTTTATAGGAAATTTTTCAAAAATTTCATATTTTTATAGGAAATTTTTCATAAATTTCATATTTTTATAGGAAATTTTTCATAAATTTCATATTTTTATAGGAAATTTTTCAAAAATTTCATATTTTTATAGGAAATTTTTCAAAAATTTCATATTTTTATAGGAAATTTTTCAAAAATTTCATATTTTTATAGGAAATTTTTCAAAAATTTCATATTCTTATAGGAAATTTTTCAAAAATTTCTTAATTTTTATTGGAAATTTTTCAAAAGTTTCCTATTTTTAAAGGAAATTTTTCAA
This sequence comes from Stomorhina lunata, assembly GCA_933228675.1. NCBI lineage: Eukaryota > Metazoa > Arthropoda > Insecta > Diptera > Rhiniidae > Stomorhina > Stomorhina lunata. The sequence continues at coordinate 87,084,288 of OW121741.1, read as the reverse complement.
AAATTTCCTATTTTTATAGGAAATTTTTCAAAAGTTTCCTATTTTTATAGGAAATTTTTCAAAAATTTCCTATTTTTATAGGAAATTTTTCAAAAATTTCCTATTTTTATAGGAAATTTTTCAAAAATTTCCTATTTTTATAGGAAATTTTTCAAAAATTTCCTATTTTTATAGGAAATTTTTCAAAAATTTCCTATTCTTATAGAAAATTTTTCAAAAATTTCCTATTTTTATAGGAAATTTTTCAAAAATTTCCTATTTTTATAGGAAATTTTTCAAAAATTTCTTATTTTTATAGGAAATTTTTCAAAAATTTCTTATTTTTATAGGAAATTTTTGAAAAATTTCTTATTTTTATATGAAATTTTACAGAAATTTCTTATTTTTATAGGAAATTTTTCAAAAATTTCCTATTTTTATAGAAATTTTTCAAAAATTGCCTATTTTTATAGGAAATTTTTCAAAAATTGCCTATTTTTATAGGAAATTTTTCAAAAATTGCCTATTTTTATAGGAAATTTTTCAAAAATTGCCTATTTTTATAGGAAATTTTTCAAAAATTGCCTATTTTTATAGGAACATTTTCAAAAATTTCCTTTTTTTTTATAGGAAATTTTTCAAAATTTTCTTATTTTTATAGGAAATTTTTCAAAAATTTCTTATTTTTATACGAAATGTTTCAAAAATTTTTTATTTTTATAGGAAATTTTTTAAAATTATCCTATTTTTATAGGAAAATTTTCAAAAATTTCCTATTTTTATAGGAAAATTTTCAAAAATTTCCTATTTTTATAGGAAATTTTTCAAAAACTTCCTATTTTTATAGGAAATTTTTCAAAAATTTCCTATTTTTATAGGAAATTTTTCAAAAATTTCCTATTTTTATAGGAAATTTTTCAAAAATTTCCTATTTTTGTAGGAAATTTTTCAAAAATTTCCTATTTTTGTAGGAAATTTTTCAAAAATTTCCTATTTTTGTAGGAAATTTTTAAAAAATTTCCTATTTTTGTAGGAAATTTTTCACAAATTTACCATTTTTATAGAAAATTTTTCAAAAATTTACCATTTTTATTGGAAATTTTTCAAAAATTTCCTATTTTTATAGGAAATTTTTAAAAAATTTACTATTTTTATAGGAAATTTTTAAAAAATTTACTATTTTTATAGGAAATTTTTAAAAAATTTACTATTTTTATAGGAAATTTTTAAAAAATTTACTATTTTCATAGGAAATTTTTAAAAAATTTACTATTTTCATAGGAAATTTTTAAAAAATTTACTATTTTTATAGGAAATTTAAAAAAAAAATTACAATTTTTATAGGAAAATGTTCAAAATTTTACTATTTTTATAGGAAATTTTTCAAAAATTTACTATTTTTATAGGAAGTTTTTAAAAAATTTACTATTTTTATAGGAAATTTTTCAAAAATTTTCTATTTTTATAGGAAATTTTTCAAAAATTTTCTACTTTTATAGGAAATTTTTCAAAAATTTTCTATTTTTATAGAAAATTTTTCAAAAATTTTCTATTTTTATAAGAAATTTTTCAAAAATTTTCTATTTTTATAAGAAATTTTTCAAAAATTTTCTATTTTTATAGGAAATTTTTCAAAAATTTCTTATTTTTATAGAAAATTTTTCAAAAATTTCTTATTTTTATAGGAAATTTTTCAAAAATTTCTTATTTTTATAGGAAATTTTTCAAAAACTTACTATTTTTGAAGGAAAATTTTCGAAAATTTACTATTTTTATAGGAAATTTTTTAAAAATTTATTATTTTTATAAGAAATTTTTCATAAATTTAATATTTTTATAGGAAATTTTTCAAAAATTTACTTTTTTTATAGGAAATTTACTGTTTTTATAAGAAAATTTTCAAAAATTTACTATTTTTACAGGAAATTTTTCAAAAATTTACTATTTTTATAGGAAATTTTTCAAAAATTTACTATTTTTATAGGAAATTTTTAAAAAAATTACTATTTTTATAGGAAATTTTTCACAAATTTACCATTTTTATAGAAAATTTTTCAAAAATTTACTATTTTTATTGGTAATTTTTCAAAAATTTCTTATTTTTATAGGAAATTTTTAAAAAATTTACTATTTTTATAGGAAATTTTTTAAAAATTTACTATTTTTATAGGAAAATTTTCAAAATTTTACTATTTTTATAGGAAATTTTTCAAAAATTTCCTATTTTTATAGGAAATTTTTCAAAAATTTCCTATTCTTATAGAAAATTTTTCAAAAATTTCCTATTTTTATAGGAAATTTTTCAAAAATTTCCTATTTTTATAGGAAATTTTTCAAAAATTTCTTATTTTTATAGGAAATTTTTCAAAAATTTCTTATTTTTATAGGAAATTTTTGAAAAATTTCTTATTTTTATATGAAATTTTACAGAAATTTCTTATTTTTATAGGAAATTTTTCAAAAATTTCCTATTTTTATAGAAATTTTTCAAAAATTGCCTATTTTTATAGGAAATTTTTCAAAAATTGCCTATTTTTATAGGAAATTTTTCAAAAATTGCCTATTTTTATAGGAAATTTTTCAAAAATTGCCTATTTTTATAGGAAATTTTTCAAAAATTGCCTATTTTTATAGGAACATTTTCAAAAATTTCCTTTTTTTTTATAGGAAATTTTTCAAAATTTTCTTATTTTTATAGGAAATTTTTCAAAAATTTCTTATTTTTATACGAAATGTTTCAAAAATTTTTTATTTTTATAGGAAATTTTTTAAAATTATCCTATTTTTATAGGAAAATTTTCAAAAATTTCCTATTTTTATAGGAAAATTTTCAAAAATTTCCTATTTTTATAGGAAATTTTTCAAAAACTTCCTATTTTTATAGGAAATTTTTCAAAAATTTCCTATTTTTATAGGAAATTTTTCAAAAATTTCCTATTTTTATAGGAAATTTTTCAAAAATTTCCTATTTTTGTAGGAAATTTTTCAAAAATTTCCTATTTTTGTAGGAAATTTTTCAAAAATTTCCTATTTTTGTAGGAAATTTTTAAAAAATTTCCTATTTTTGTAGGAAATTTTTCACAAATTTACCATTTTTATAGAAAATTTTTCAAAAATTTACCATTTTTATTGGAAATTTTTCAAAAATTTCCTATTTTTATAGGAAATTTTTAAAAAATTTACTATTTTTATAGGAAATTTTTAAAAAATTTACTATTTTTATAGGAAATTTTTAAAAAATTTACTATTTTTATAGGAAATTTTTAAAAAATTTACTATTTTCATAGGAAATTTTTAAAAAATTTACTATTTTCATAGGAAATTTTTAAAAAATTTACTATTTTTATAGGAAATTTAAAAAAAAAATTACAATTTTTATAGGAAAATGTTCAAAATTTTACTATTTTTATAGGAAATTTTTCAAAAATTTACTATTTTTATAGGAAGTTTTTAAAAAATTTACTATTTTTATAGGAAATTTTTCAAAAATTTTCTATTTTTATAGGAAATTTTTCAAAAATTTTCTACTTTTATAGGAAATTTTTCAAAAATTTTCTATTTTTATAGAAAATTTTTCAAAAATTTTCTATTTTTATAAGAAATTTTTCAAAAATTTTCTATTTTTATAAGAAATTTTTCAAAAATTTTCTATTTTTATAGGAAATTTTTCAAAAATTTCTTATTTTTATAGAAAATTTTTCAAAAATTTCTTATTTTTATAGGAAATTTTTCAAAAATTTCTTATTTTTATAGGAAATTTTTCAAAAACTTACTATTTTTGAAGGAAAATTTTCGAAAATTTACTATTTTTATAGGAAATTTTTTAAAAATTTATTATTTTTATAAGAAATTTTTCATAAATTTAATATTTTTATAGGAAATTTTTCAAAAATTTACTTTTTTTATAGGAAATTTACTGTATTTACTGTAAGAAAATTTTCAAAAATTTACTATTTTTACAGGAAATTTTTCAAAAATTTACTATTTTTATAGGAAATTTTTCAAAAATTTACTATTTTTATAGGAAATTTTTAAAAAAATTACTATTTTTATAGGAAATTTTTCACAAATTTACCATTTTTATAGAAAATTTTTCAAAAATTTACTATTTTTATTGGTAATTTTTCAAAAATTTCTTATTTTTATAGGAAATTTTTAAAAAATTTACTATTTTTATAGGAAATTTTTTAAAAATTTACTATTTTTATAGGAAAATTTTCAAAATTTTACTATTTTTATAGGAAATTTTTCAAAAATTTACTATTTTTATATGAAATTTTTAAAAAATTTACTATTTTTATAGGAAATTTTTCAAAAATTTTCTATTTTTATAGGAAATTTTTCAAAAATTTTCTATTTTTATAGGAAATTTTTCAAAAATTTCATATTTTTATAGGAAATTTTTCAAAAATTTCATATTTTTATAGGAAATTTTTCAAAAATTTCATATTCTTATAGGAAATTTTTCACAAATTTACCATTTTTATAGAAAATTTTTCAAAAATTTACTATTTTTATTGGAAATTTTTCAAAAATTTCCTATTTTTATAGGAAATTTTTAAAAAATTTACTATTTTTATAGGAAATTTTTAAAAAATTTACTATTTTTATAGGAAATTTTTAAAAAATTTACTATTTTTATAGGAAATTTTTAAAAAATTTACTATTTTTATAGGAAATTTTTAAAAAATTTACTATTTTCATAGGAAATTTTTAAAAAATTTACTATTTTTATAGGAAATTTAAAAAAAAAATTACAATTTTTATAGGAAAATGTTCAAAATTTTACTATTTTTATAGGAAATTTTTCAAAAATTTACTATTTTTATAGGAAGTTTTTAAAAAATTTACTATTTTTATAGGAAATTTTTCAAAAATTTTCTATTTTTATAGGAAATTTTTCAAAAATTTTCTACTTTTATAGGAAATTTTTCAAAAATTTTCTATTTTTATAGGAAATTTTTCAAAAATTTGTTATTTTTATAGGAAATTTTTGAAAAATTTCTTATTTTTATAGGAAATTTTTGAAAAATTTCTTATTTTTATAGAAAATTTTTCAAAAATTTCCTATTTTATATTTATAGAAAATTTTTCAAAAATTTCTTATTTTTATAGGAAATTTTTCAAAAATTTCTTATTTTTATAGGAAATTTTTCAAAAATTTCTTATTTTCATAGGAAATTTTTCAAAAATTTCTTATTTTTATAGGAAATTTTTCAAAAATTTCTTATTTTTATAGGAAATTTTTCAAAAATTTCTTAGTTTTATAGAAAATTTTTCAAAAATTTCTTATTTTTATAGGAAATTTTTCAAAAATTTCTTTTTTTTATAGGAAATTTTTCAAAAATTTCATATTTTTATAGGAAATTTTTCAAAAATTTCATATTTTTATAGGAAATTTTTCAAAAATTTCATATTTTTATAGGAAATTTTTCAAAAATTTCATATTTTTATAGGAAATTTTTCAAAAATTTCCTATTTTTATAGGAAATTTTTCAAAAATTTCATATTTTTATAAGAAATTTTTCAAAAATTTAATAATTTTATAGGAAATTTTTCAAAAATTTCATATTTTTATAGGAAATTTTTCAAAAATTTCACATTTTTATAGGAAATTTTTCAAAAATTTCATATTTTTATAGGAAATTTTTCAAAAATTTCATATTTTTATAGGAAATTTTTCAAAAATTTCATATTTTTATAGGAAGTTTTTCATAAATTTCATATTTTTATAGGAAATTTTTCATAAATTTCATATTTTTATAGGAAATTTTTCAAAAATTTCATATTTTTATAGGAAATTTTTCAAAAATTTCATATTTTTATAGGAAATTTTTCAAAAATTTCATATTTTTATAGGAAATTTTTCAAAAATTTCATATTCTTATAGGAAATTTTTCAAAAATTTCTTAATTTTTATTGGAAATTTTTCAAAAATTTCCTATTTCTAAAGGAAATTTTTCAAAAATTTCCTATTTTTATAGGAAATTTTTCAAAAGTTTCCTATTTTTATAGGAAATTTTTCAAAAATTTCCTATTTTTATAGGAAATTTTTCAAAAATTTCCTATTTTTATAGGAAATTTTTCAAAAATTTCCTATTTTTATAGGAAATTTTTCAAAAATTTCCTATTTTTATAGGAAATTTTTCAAAAATTTCCTATTTTTATAGGAAATTTTTCAAAAATTTCCTATTCTTATAGAAAATTTTTCAAAAATTTCCTATTTTTATAGGAAATTTTTTAAAAATTTCCTATTTTTATAGGAAATTTTTCAAAAATTTCTTATTTTTATAGGAAATTTTTCAAAAATTTCTTATTTTTATAGGAAATTTTTGAAAAATTTCTTATTTTTATAGGAAATTTTACAGAAATTTCTTATTTTTATAGGAAATTTTTCAAAAATTTCCTATTTTTATAGAAATTTTTCAAAAATTGCCTATTTTTATAGGAAATTTTTCAAAAATTGCCTATTTTTATAGGAAATTTTTCAAAAATTGCCTATTTTTATAGGAAATTTTTCAAAAATTGCCTATTTTTATAGGAAATTTTTCAAAAATTGCCTATTTTTATAGGAACATTTTCAAAAATTTCTTTTTTTTATAGGAAATTTTTGAAAATTTTCTTATTTTTATAGGAAATTTTTCAAAAATTTCTTATTTTTATACGAAATGTTTCAAAAATTTTTTATTTTTATAGGAAATTTTTTAAAATTATCCTATTTTTATAGGAAATTTTTCAAAAATTTCCTATTTTTATAGGAAAATTTTCAAAAATTTCCTATTTTTATAGGAAATTTTTCAAAAACTTCCTATTTTTATAGGAAATTTTTCAAAAATTTCCTATTTTTATAGGAAATTTTTCAAAAATTTCCTATTTTTATAGGAAATTTTTCAAAAATTTCCTATTTTTATAGGAAATTTTTCAAAAATTTCCTATTTTTATAGGAAATTTTTCAAAAATTTCCTATTTTTGTAGGAAATTTTTCAAAAATTTCCTATTTTTGTAGGAAATTTTTCAAAAATTTCCTATTTTTGTAGGAAATTTTTCAAAAATTTCCTATTTTTGTAGGAAATTTTTCAAAAATTTCCTATTTTTGTAGGAAATTTTTCACAAATTTACCATTTTTATAGAAAATTTTTCAAAAATTTACCATTTTCATTGGAAATTTTTCAAAAATTTCCTATTTTTATAGGAAATTTTTAAAAAATTTACTATTTTTATAGGAAATTTTTAAAAAATTTACTATTTTTATAGGAAATTTTTAAAAAATTTACTATTTTTATAGGAAATTTTTAAAAAACTTACTATTTTTATAGGAAATTTTTAAAAAATTTACTATTTTCATAGGAAATTTTTAAAAAATTTACTATTTTTATAGGAAATTTAAAAAAAAAATTACAATTTTTATAGGAAAATGTTCAAAATTTTACTATTTTTATAGGAAATTTTTCAAAAATTTACTATTTTTATAGGAAGTTTTTAAAAAATTTACTATTTTTATAGGAAATTTTTCAAAAATTTTCTATTTTTATAGGAAATTTTTCAAAAATTTTCTACTTTTATAGGAAATTTTTCAAAAATTTTCTATTTTTATAGAAAATTTTTCAAAAATTTTCTATTTTTATAAGAAATTTTTCAAAAATTTTCTATTTTTATAAGAAATTTTTCAAAAATTTTCTATTTTTATAGGAAATTTTTCAAAAATTTCTTATTTTTATAGAAAATTTTTCAAAAATTTCTTATTTTTATAGGAAATTTTTCAAAAATTTCTTATTTTTATAGGAAATTTTTCAAAAACTTACTATTTTTGAAGGAAAATTTTCGAAAATTTACTATTTTTATAGGAAATTTTTTAAAAATTTATTATTTTTATAAGAAATTTTTCATAAATTTAATATTTTTATAGGAAATTTTTCAAAAATTTACTTTTTTTATAGGAAATTTACTGTTTTTATAAGAAAATTTTCAAAAATTTACTATTTTTACAGGAAATTTTTCAAAAATTTACTATTTTTATAGGAAATTTTTCAAAAATTTACTATTTTTATAGGAAATTTTTAAAAAAATTACTATTTTTATAGGAAATTTTTCACAAATTTACCATTTTTATAGAAAATTTTTCAAAAATTTACTATTTTTATTGGTAATTTTTCAAAAATTTCTTATTTTTATAGGAAATTTTTAAAAAATTTACTATTTTTATAGGAAATTTTTTAAAAATTTACTATTTTTATAGGAAAATTTTCAAAATTTTACTATTTTTATAGGAAATTTTTCAAAAATTTACTATTTTTATATGAAATTTTTAAAAAATTTACTATTTTTATAGGAAATTTTTCAAAAATTTTCTATTTTTATAGGAAATTTTTCAAAAATTTTCTATTTTTATAGGAAATTTTTCAAAAAATTTCCTATTTTTAAAGGAAATTTTTCACAAAATTCCTGTTCTTATAAGAAATTTTTCAAAAAATTCCTGTTTTTATAGGAAATTTTTCAAAAATTTCTTATTTTTATAGGAAATTTTTCAAAAATTTCTTATTTTTTTAGGAAATTTTTCAAAATTTTCTTATTTTTATAGGAAATTTTTCAAAAATTTCTTATTTTTATAGGAAATTATTTAAAAATTTCTTATTTTTATAGGAAATTTTTAAAAATTTCTTATTTTTAATTTCTTATTTTTATAGGAAATTTTTTACAAATTTCTTATTTTTATAGGAAATTTTTCAAAAAATGTTTATTTTTATACGAAATTTTTCAAAAATTCCTATTTTGATAGGAAATTTTTTAAAAAAATCTTTTTTTTTATAGGAAATTTTTCAAAAATTTCTTATTTTTATAGGAAAATTTTCAAAAATTTCATAGTTTAATAGGAAATTTTTTAAAAATTTCTTATTTTTATATTCAATTTTTCAAAAATTTCTTATTTTTATAGAAAATTTTTCAAATTTTTTTTTATGGAAATTTTTTTTTCAAAAATTTCTCATTTTTATAGGAAATTTTTGAAAAATTTCCTACATTTAGAGAAAGTTTAAAAAAAAATTTATTTTTATAAAAACTTTTTTAAAACTTTCTTTTTTTATAGGAAAGTTTTTAAAAATATCTTATTTTTTTAGTGTTTTCAATTATTTCTGATTTTTAAGAGAAATTTTTCGAAAACTTCTTATTTTTATAGAAAAATTTCATAAAATTTCTTATTCATTTGGGAAGTTTTTCTAAAATTTCATATTTTTTGTATGAAATTTTTCAAAGATTTTATAATTTTATATAGCAAATCTTTTAACAATTACAATATTAGGTTGTTTCAAAAGTTTTAGGATGACTCAGTATTTGTAGAGTGATTTTGCAGTTGTAGGATGGGTTAAAAGTTTAAAGATTACTCTGCAGTTTTTGGATGACTCAGAATTTTTGGGATGACTCAGCAGTGTAAGCTGAAATCAACAATTTTAAAATAACTTAACAGTTTTAGGACAAATCAGAAGTTTAAGAAAACTCGTCGGTTTTTAATGACTCAACTGTTTTTCAGGTGAAAGACGTCTTAATTTGCAAAAAATGGAAGGCCCATTAGTGGTTTCGGTAATAAGTTAAATATAAGAAAACTGATCCGATAATGGTTTTTGCACACATACCATTGTCTTGTTTGGTGGAATTGAAATCATTTGCTACGAACCTTCGCCATAAGTCCAAATTCCCAATTCCATCTTATATTGACAACAATTAGACAGTCTAACTAAGGCAATAGCTTATTAGCGGACGTTTTTGGCCACAAAATTTAATTAAAACCTTTTTTTAATTCTATCCATATATCCTGTTGTGGACCGTTGGGTTAAACTATTATATATAGATATAAGTAAATTTCCAAAAAAAAAACACTCGCCCCAAAAAGAAAAACCTCAAAATTTGTATGCATGAATGCATGTCAAAATATAGTTTTACCATCATTTGTTAACAAAACGCTTAAAAAAATAACAAAAACTATTTAGATATTAAACAAAAAACAAAATATTATTTTCATATTAAGCCAAACAAAAGAATACAAGAAATATATTTTTTTAGAAATTTGTTTACACAAACTTTTTTATGTAAATATTATTTTGTAAATTTTGTTGTTTTTTTATTATTAAAATATTTTATGTGTTGGCGTTCATTCGGTTTATTTAAATTTTCATTTGTCTAACAACAATAAAATAATAGGTGTGGAAGTGGCGCTGCAACTGGAAATAGAGGATTTTAATTAAAAACAAGTAAGAAAGCGCTATTGTCAGTCAAGTCCGACCATACGATACCCTTCACCACTAAGGTCAAAGGTGTTATTTTTCCTGTATAAAGACAAATATTTGCTAAATTTTGCCATAATACAAACATTTTCTCAAAACTTACATATTCAACCTGTTTCCGTCATTAAAACTTATATGAGAGCTAGGGTCAAATGTGGACCGATTATCCTGAAATTTAGCAAATTGATTACAATTGTTACAAAAATTATGTATGCATAAAATAAACTCAAAATTTTCATTATCTTTAGATTTACGAGCGTTTTAGTGATTTTTTGTCTCATTTAGTGCGTTTTTAAAGAAGAGTTTGTATGGGAGCTATGGTCAAATGTGGACCGATTTTAATGAAATTTGGTACGGTAATTTAAGTTTACATAAGCAATATTTGTTTTAAATTTCATGAAAAACTATTGATATTTGTGGCCAATATATTAATTCCGGGAAGTGGGACCTATGGGAGGTACCATAAATAATAGACTGATTTTGAACAAATTCAATAGCCATGGTCCCATTATCAAAAAAATGATCTGTGCCAAATTTCATCAAATTATCTTTAGAATTGCGACCTGTAGTTTGATTACAAGGTTTACATGGGGGTCCAGCCAGCCAGCCAGACGGACGGACGGACACACGGACATCGCTAAATCGACTCAGAAAGTGATTCTAAGCCTATTGGTATACTAAAAGGTGGGTCTAAGACAAATATTTATATGTGTTACAAACATCAGCACAAACTTATAATACCCTTTCCACCTATGGTGGTGAAGGGTATAACAAGTAAGAGTGTTATATTCGGCTGTGCCGAATCTTGTATACCCACCATCAAGTTGTATGATGAGTGCAGCTAATTCAAAATGTTGACCAAATGTGGTATTGTTGGTAATATATTAGGACTAAATTCGGTTGCAGTGTATTGTTACTATAGTTCAACATTTAAAAGTATCTAAGTGGTTTCCCAAGTATTTACCTTGGACAAAATGCTGTTCCATAACCGAATATAGTTTTACATTAAAAAGGTATTTCGTTGTGCCATAAACATGTTCATAGAAACGTGGCAGGTTCATATATTTTGTTAGGAGTTCCTAATGCATCTACCGTGTATAAAGTCTGGATCTAACATTGATTGATAGCTATCTAATTTCGTAGATGCAATCTTAATATATACCTTCAAATCCTTTTGATTGTAGATATAAAAAGGTTATGTGATATATATAAGAACTACAGCCAAATATTGACCGATGGTTACAAAATTTAATATTCTGGCTGGTATTAGTATAAAGTTTATTTATGAAAAATTTAGTGGCCATAGCTGACATAGTTTATAATTGAATAGCTTTTAACTGGCGTTTGTGGCATTTTTGTGGTTACCGGGAGCGGTTTTTATATGAAAGCTCTGGTCAAAAATGGACCGATTCCTATAAAATTTGATGTACTGACTGAAAGTTGCATAAAACCTCTCTGTTCTAAATTTAGTAGTCATAGATTTTAAATTTTTATTCAATTTATTAGCACAAATGTGATTCCCGGGGCAGGGTTATATGGGAGCTCTAACTAAATGTGAACCGATTTTACCCATTTTCAGCATACAATTTCTATAACATATGGAAAAATTTTTTTGCTAAATTTTGTCTCTCTAGCTCTTGTAGTTAAGGAGCTATCGTTCTTTTCTCTGACGGAAAGACGGACATAAACCGTCTTTTCTTTTTGTTTTTTTGTGTTTCCGTAAGTTTTTTATATGGAAGCTATGGTCAAATAGTAGCCGATTGTAACAAAATTTTGCACACTGGCTTTTGTAAGATTTTGTTGCTGTAATCCTTTTCGTTAAGGCGCTATCGCGCTTTTATCTGACGGACAAACGGACATAAACCCCCTTTTCTTTTTGTATTTTTGTGCTTCCGTAAGTTTTTTATATGGGAGCCATGGTCAAATGGTGACCGATTGTAACAAAATTTTGCACACTCGTTAGCATTGACATAAGACCTCCTCGTGCTAAATCAAGTGATTATATCTATTATAGTTTTAGATTTATTGGCATTTAAGTATATTTTAGGTGAAATTTTGGCTGTTTCCGTAAGTTTTTTGTATGGGAGCTATGACTAAATGTTAACCGATTTTACATGCTGCCTAGAGCTTATGCAAAACTTCTATATACCAAATTTTATCATCATAGCTATTATAGTTTGTTATTTATTAGCAAATAAGCGATTATCTTAGTCGAGGTTATACGGGAGCTATGGTCAAATGTTAGCCGATTTTGCCCAATTTCAATACAAAAATTTTCTTATAGATGAAGAATGGTTTTACTAAATTTCAGTGAGCTAGCTCCTTTCGTTTAGGCGTTATCGTGATTTCAACAGACAGACGGACAGGCAGACAGACAGACAGACAGGCAGACAGGCAGACAGACAGACAGACAGACAGACAGACAGACAGACAGACAGACAGACAGACAGACAGACAGACAGACAGACAGACAGACAGACAGACAGACAGACAGACAGGCAGACAGACGGACATAGCTCAATCGTCTTAGAATTTCATAAGGATTTAGATTATAGTACCTGGTAGACCGAGCTTTGCTCGGAGCTTTATGATAAGCATTTTGAGGAAAATTTTAAAGTTTTTATATATTTTATATTATAAAGTGCTAAAATAAATTTAGAGAAAGACATTGTAGAAATATTCAGTTAATTTTGAATTATTTGATTTATTTTGTCCGACCAACACATAGTTTGCATAGTTTACAGTTTAACTCATTTTGAATAATTTTGGAAATTATTCATATCAACAGAAACCTCTGTCGACTCATGCGCAACAACTTTGCTAAAGATTATAGTCTGATCAAATGCACAGTTTACGATTTAATTCATTTTGAGTAGTTTTCTGTGGCGCCACCTGTCGGACTTTGCTTATTCCAATTCATCAACCTTCTTCGGCTTATCCGTAACAACTTTGCTGAAGATTATAGCATGATTAAATGTACAGCATACGATTAAATTGACTTTGAGTAAATTTCAGTAGCGCCACCTGTCGAAATTTCTTCATACCAACTAAGAAACCTTCGTCGGCTCATGTGCAACAACTTTGCTAAAGATTGTAGCATGATTAAATGTACAGATTACGATTAAATTGACTTTGAGTAAGTTTCTGTAGCGCCACCTGTCGGAAATTATTCATACCAACTAAAAAGCCTTTGTCGGCTCATGCGCTACAACTTTGCTAAAGATCATAGCATGATCAAATGTACAGTTTACGATTTAATTAATTTTTAGTAATTTTCAGTGACGCCATCTGTCGGAAATTAGTCTTATCAACTTTAAAACCTTCGCCGGCTTATCCGCAACATCTTCGCTAAAGAGCATAACACAATCAAATTCACAGTTTACTATTCTATAAAGAACATACATACAGACAAACATTCATTTGTTTAAAATAATACTAATTTTTCCCCCTTTTTATTCCCTAATTTCTAAAAGTTCCATATGTATCTTTGGTACTTTTTTGGTGCCAATTGAATTCGGTACATTTTTTTAAAACGCATTTAACATAATGTATAATGTTCCTATTCATATTACTTTGGAGATGTTAAGTTATCATTTTATCCCTTTTTTACCCATTTTGGCTCCAAAATCAAAAAAGTACCAAATACGTGTTTCATGCTTTTTTTACATCTATTGATTGCAGTACCAAGTTTCTTTCTATATTCTTTAGTTTAAAAATGAAAAATGAAGGAATAAAAATGAAACAAATAGAAGTGCAAATAAAACGGGAACAAAAGTTTAAAAGAATATATCCGACTATTTGATGCTTTACGCATTTAAGAACTTTTTCAAGAAACCAGAAATACTTTTGTCTAATTTGGTTTCTTTTACACTTTTTTTTAAGGTTCTATCGCACTTTTAACCGACGGGAACAAACCTCCAATCTTTTTGTATTTTTGTGTTTCCGTAAGTCACAAAATTTGACCTATTATCATAAAATTTGGCCCATTTAACAGACAACCAGACGGTCAATCGTCAATTATATAAGAATATGCATCAGTTTTGGTTTTTGAGCCAATATTAAGGAAATTACAAACAGAATGACAATCTCAATATACCATCCATTCTTTTTGATGGTATGTATAAAAATTATGAAAAGAATGCAAAAAGGGCGTGTCATAAATCTAATCACTGAATATGGATAAAGTCAGATGCTCCAGACACAATTTGTTTCATAATACATACGTTACCAAAGTCAACACAAACCTACATTATCTTATTTTGTGTAGGTTTGTAATAAATACATTTTTTTTTCGTATTTTATTTGGTATAATGCGTGTTTTTAATATGTAAATATTAAACAATATCAAAATTAGACCAGCAAGTGTGAACAGTACAAAGCCACAGAAACCACAAAAATTACAATTATAACATTTATGATGTTTGTTATTTTAGCTGTTCCTATTTAGATATCAAGCATCTGTTACAATAAAGTCACAACTAAAAATAAGAACAAATATTATAAATTATACCTTCAACTTGTGAGTTTACAATTTGAATACTTAATGATTTAAAATTGTACAGAGGGCGCTATTTGTATTAATAAAGCCAACGAAACGTAAAAATTGACTCGATTGTCATTAGTACCAATTTGTTTTCAGATATGACTTTTTTGTAAGAAAAATTATACAAGGAAATGCATTTGAAAATATATAAACATTTGTGAGTTTTCATTTGAAGGTGGAGAGGAAAAAGTCATTTCATATTTAAAGTCTGTCGGTCTGTCTGTTGAAATCACGATAACTCCTAAATGAAAGGAGGCTACATGACGTGAAATATGTTGTTATTGAAATTTGGCCAAATCGGTTCATATTTGACCATAGGTCCTGTATAACCTCGTTTAGGCTCATCGCTTATTTGCTAATAAGTGACAAATAACAACATCTATGGTGATAAAATTTGTTATATAAAAGTTTTACATAAGCACTAGGCAGCATATAAAATTTCATCGAAATCGGTTCACATTTATTCATAGCTCTCATACAAAAGACTTATGGAAACAGCCTAAATTCCACTTTAAATGACACTTAAATGCCAATAAATGATAAACTGTAACAGCTATGGCCACTAAATTAAGTGAAAGAATAAAATCTTATGTAAATTCCAGCCAATGTGCTAAATTTTGTTATAATCGGTCACCATTTGATCATAGCTCCCATATAAAAAAACTTACGGAAACACAAAAAAACAAAAAGAAAAGATGGATTATGTCCGTCTGTCCTTTAGATATAAGTTTGTGCTGATGTATGTAACGCATAGAAATATTTGTCTTAGACCCACCTTTTAGTATACCAATAGGCTTAGAATCACTTTCTGAATCGATTTAGCGATATCCGTCCGTCCGTCTGGCTGGCTGGACGGCTGGACCCCCATGTAAACCTTGTAATCAAACTGCAGGTCGCAATTCTAAACATAATTTGATGAGATTTAGCACAGATCATTTTTTTGATAATGGAACCATGGCTATTGAAATTGGTCAAAAGCGGTCCATTATTTATGGTATCTCCCATAGGTCCCGGAATTGATATACTGACCACAAATATCAATATTTTTTCATGAAATTTAAAACAAATACTGCTTATGTAAACTAAAATTACTGTACCAAATTTTGTTGAAATCGGTCCACATTTGACCATAGCTCCCATACAAACTCTTCTTTAAAAACGCACTAAATGAGACAAAAATCTTTAAAACGATCGTAAATCTAAAGATAATTAGATAATTTGAGTTTATTTTTTGTATACATAAGTTTTGTAACAACTGTAATCAATTTGCTAAATTTCAAGATAATCGGTCCACAATTGACCCTAGCTCTCATATAAGTCCAAATGACGGAAACAGCTTAAATGTATCAGTTTTGAGAAAATGTTTGTATGATGTCAAAATTTAGCAAATATTTGTCCTTATACCGGAAAAATAACACCTTTGACCTTAGCGGTGAAGGGTATCGTATGGTCTGGCTTGACCGACTATAGCACTTTCTTACTTATTTATTACTATGACAGATAGGGATGAAAAAGGGTGAAAATAGTTTTTTGTTACCTTGTTTAACCCAATCGTATCTTCTAAAGCAATGAATATAGAAAGAAATTTGTACTGCAATCAATAGATGTGAAAAAATTTCTGATTACGTATTTGGCACTTTTTAGATTTCTGTGGCGAAAATGGGTAAAAAAGGGTAAAATGATAACTTAACTCCTTATGAAATAATATGAATAGAAACAATATGTTAACTGCATTTTTATAAAATGTACCGAATTCAGTTGGTACCAAGTACCAAATATGAATATGGAACTTTTTAGAATAGTAAACTATATATTTGGTCATATTATGCTCTTTAGCAAAGTAGTTTCGCATGGGCCGACGTAGGCTTTTTAGTTGGTATGACTAATTTCCGACAGGTGTCGCCACTTAAAATTAACTCAAAATCAATTAAATCGTAAACTGTGCATTGTATTATACTATAATCTTTAGCAAAGTTGTTGCGCATGAGCTGGCGAGGGTTTCTTAGTTGGTATGACCAATTTCCGACAGGTGGCGCCACTTAAAACTACTCAAAGTAAATTAAATCGTAAACTGTGCATTTTATCATACTATGATCTTTAGAAAAGTTCTTGCGCATGAGCCGACGAAGGTTTCTTAGTTGGTATAAATAATTTCCGACAGGTGGAGCCGCTGAAAATCACTCAATGTGAACTAAATCGTAAGCTGTGCATTTGATGATGCTATGATCTTTAGAAAAATTGTTACGCATGAGCCGGCGAAGGTTTCTATGATGTTTAGCAAAGTTCTTGCGCAAAATTATTTAAAATGTATTGAACTGTAAACTATGCATTTAATCATGTGTTAATTGGAAAATATTAATCAAATAATTCAAAATTAATTTTATATTTGTCTTTCCTCTAAATTCATTTTAGTTAGTTAGCACTTTTTACAATAAAATATATGAACATTTTAAAATTTGCCTAATAAAGCTCCGAGCAAGTCTCGGTCACCCAGGTACTGTAAAACTATACTTGAATATGAGACCATATTTTGCGCTAAGTAAATACTAGGGAAACCTCTTAGATACTTTTAAATGTTGAACTATAAAGCTACTGAAACCGAATTTAGTCCAAATATTTTACCCACATATGTGAGCCGCCGTGGTATAGCAGGTTAGTCATCCGCCTAGCATACCGAGGTCCCAAGTTCAATCCCCGGCCGATCAACTTGAAAAATTTTTTTCAAAAAGCGGCGGTTCACCTCATAACTCAGCTAGCTACTGGTTATTGAGTATTAGGCTATGTAAAACTTCTCTAACTAATGCATTAGCCGTTCGGAGTCGTTGTTAAAATGTAGGTCCCTTTCAATGAGTCTAAAAATAGAATCGGATTCAGCTCATTGTCTGAGAGAAGTACCCCTTGTTCCGATTGGAATGTTGTCGGGGAATTATATATATATATATATATATATATAGATATATATATATATATATATTTTACCCACAATTTTTTTCGAATTTGGTCTACATTTTGAATTAGCTGCACCCTCGTAGATATGTTTCTAAATTTAACACAATTTGATGGTAGGTGTATAAGATAATTCAAAATCTTGACCAAAACTGAAAAAATCGCTAAGCTCATTGGTATTGTTGGTAAAACCTTTGGACTAAATTCGGTTACCGTAGCTTCCTAATGCATTCATCATATATAAAGTCTGGGCTGAACATTGATTGATGCCTATATAATTTCATAGGTGCAATCTTAATATAATGAATGTACCTCCAAGCCTTTTTGATTGTAGATATAAAAAGGAGATGTTTTATATATATAAGAAGTATAGCCAAATGTTGACCGATTGTAACAAAATTTTACACACTGGCTGGTATATATATAGAGCTTATTCTTGCAAAATTTAGTGGCCATAGCTAACATAGTTTCTAGTTTTATAGCTTTTAACTGGCCTTTGCTAAAATTTTTGGTTTCCGTGAGTGTTTTTTATATGAAAGCTAAAGTCAAATATGGACTGATTCCTATAAAATTTGACAAACTGATCAAAAATTGCATAAAACTTCCCTATTTTAAATTTAATCGTCAAAGCTATTACAATTGTATTCAATATATCAGCATTAATGTGTTTCCTGGGGCGGGGTTGTATGGGAGCTCTAACTAAATTTGAACCGATTTTGACCATTTTCAAGATATCCGAAATACGTTTGTAAAATTTTGTCCCCTTACCTCTTTTCGTTAAGGCGCTATCGTGCTTTTATCTGACGGACAGACGGACACAAACAAACTTTTCTTTATGTATTTTTGTGTTTCCATAAGTTTCTTATATGGGGGCTATGCTCAAATGGTGACCGATTGTGACAAAATTTGCACACTAGCTGGCATTGACATAAGACTTCCTTGTGCTTAATTTAGTCTTACTAGCTTTTGTAGTTAAGGATCTATCACGATTTTATCTGACGGACATAAATCCCCTTTTCTTTTTGAATTTTTGTGTTTTCGTAAGTTTTTTATATGGGAGCTAGGTCAAATGGTAAACGATTGCGACAAAATTTTGCACACTGGCTGGCATTGACATAACACTTTCTTGTGCCAAATAGTAGTTATATTTGTTATACTTTTAGAATTATTGGCATTTAAGTGTATTTTATGTGAAATTTAGGCTATTTTCGTAAGTTTTTTGTATGGGAGCTATGGCTAATTGTGAACCGATTTTGATGAAATTTTACACGCTGCCTAGGGCTAATGTAAAACATCTATATACCAAGTTTTATCATCATAGCTGCCATTTATTAACAAGCGATTAGCCTAGACGGGGTTATACGGGAGCTATGGTCAAATGTGAACCGATTTAGCGCAATTTTAATACCAGAGATGAAGAATATTTTTATTAAGTTTCAGTGAGCTAGCTCCTTTCGTTTAGACGTTATCGTGATTTCAACAGACAGACAGACGGACAGACAGACAGACAGACAGACAGACAGACAGACAGACAGACAGACAGACAGACAGACAGACAGACAGACAGACAGACAGACAGACAGACAGACAGACAGACAGACAGACGGACGGACGGACAGACGGACAGACAGACAGACAGACAGACAGACAGACAGACAGACAGACAGACAGACAGACAGATAGACAGACAGACAGACAGACAGACAGACAGACAGACAGACAGACAGACAGACAGACAGACAGACAGACAGACAGACAGACAGACGGACAGACGGACAGACGGACAGACAGACAGACAGACAGACAGACAGACAGACAGACAGACAGACAGACAGACAGACAGACAGACAGACAGACAGACAGACAGACAGACAGACAGACAGACAGACAGACAGACAGACAGACGGACGGACAGACGGACATCGCTCAATCGTCTTAGAATTTCATAAGGATTCGGAATATATATCGCTTTTGGTTTTTGAGCCAATATTAAGGAAATTACAAACGGAATGACAATCTCAATATACCCCCCATTCTTTTTGATGGTGGGTATAAAAACTAAGCGCAGATTTGGATTCAGTGTCTTAAAACTGCCTTAAATTCAACTATTAGTTCTTAATCAACAAATACCTTGTTGCGCCGTGTATTCCATAACTAAAATATATATATGTACATACTTGTATATACAAACTGAATATTGATCTAAAGTCAATAAGTCTCCCTCAAGATAAAATAAATTTTAAAAGAAATTATTCTTTTCCCCTACCCCATAATATCCCACGAATTAGAACGTGCCAGTTTTAATATAAAATACATTTTCCAAATAAAATCGTTGGGAAATTAGAAGTATGTATTTATTTACAAAAATTTACAAACAATTTCGTATTAAACACTCTTTTGTCTTGTTCAATTTAAGTTTAAATGGCAGGATATAAAAAGTGTTATTTTATATGGAGTAAAATTGTTTATATTGTACATTTTGTAGTTGCAGCCTCTGCCAGTTGTTGGCACCAGTTGAGTTGTCCATTTATTTATTCCATTCAACTAAATTTGAAAAAAAAAAAAATTGGAAAACAAAAATAATGAAAACAACAGCAACTGTTGAAATGGCTCAAATGAAAACATTAGAATGGCAATTTATGGTGTAAATGCTTTAGAAGGTGCTGAAAAAAACAAACATAACAAAATATCGGGTGATTTTTTAAATAACTTTCTTTTTGGGACACTGTATTCAGTGTTTTTTGTGAAATGTTGCAGTCAAACATTTTTCTAGTTTAATAATAAATTGACTTATAAATGAACAAAACTTATAATTGAAGACATACATTTAACATCTGGTGAATGGGAGCTTCTAAGGTTGAATGAAGAAACGCCTTTTTCTCGAAAAGATATTGAAATGATATTGTCAAGATGAGAATTTTCGTATTTGAAGCTTTTTCAGAAAATGCAAATTATCCCCAAAAATACAATTTTTGTTTCTTCAAAGACAATGATTACACTGCTCTGCAAAAATTAATTTTTTGTCTTTCCTTTTAATAAAGCTATGCGGACTATACGGATCTTGATGCGCTAAACTCAAATCCGTTTTCGGTTTTTCTCCATGAGATCTAGATTTTTTTTTATGGGCGTGGCAAATTTTTCCCCTTAAATTAGTCAGGTACGGAGACCTATTTCGTCCCAACTCAAGAACGACTCATCCGATTAAAAAAAATACTTGAAGATGCATAACAAAATTGCATTTATTTTAGTCTAACATAATTTTTCTGTATCTCTTATCCTTTTGGAGTTATTTAGAAATTAATGCAGAAAAATTTTTTTCGTGCGAAATTCGTAATTTTTTTCAGATTAAAAATGTAATTAAAAAAAAGATAAAGTAAAATTTTAACATTTTAAACATTTTTCTAAGAGCTACAGAATAAAGTAAGCTATAAACCATAAAAATTGGTTTAAAAATGTGAATTTTATTACCAATTTACCGCAGGTACCCAATATTGCAATGCAACCAACCTTATATATTTTAGCTTCATTACCTAATGAAATCTTATGGTCATATGTAAGGTTTGGTTGCATTGCAATATTGGGTAGTATCGGATGAGTCGTTCTCGAGTTAGGACGAAATAGGTCTCCGTACCTGACTAATTTAAGGGGAAAAATTTGCCACGCCCATAAAAAATCCAGATGTGATGGAAAAAAACCGACAACGGATCTGAGTTTAGCACATCAAAATCTATGTAGTCTACATAGTTTTATTAAAAGGAGGATTTGGCTGCAGAGCAGTGTTATTTTTCCAAAAACTAAAGAAGTGGAATTGGTAAATTTCAAAGCCCTAAAAAAAAATCACCTATTAACAGGGAAAACTGGATATGGTTAGGTTTACAGTGGAGTGGCCACACAAAAGCTGATTGATTTTAGAAGGCTTAATTTATGGATAGTGAATGTTTAATCTCTAATCTTGTATCAATATTAAATATATTTCGATGTACATATTCTTTTCCTAATTTTTTACAAAATGGTCCATTTTGAAATTTGTCAACCCTTTCCTTAACTGAATACCATACATTTTTTGTTGGTTGGACTATTTGGTATCAAAAATCGCAACAAAATAAAAATAGAACCATTTTTTAAATTAAAGCAACAAACAGTTGTATTAAAATGTTGACTGCATTGCACAGTAGTAGAGATACAGAAATTTGATGGCTGGACTTTTGTTTTATCTTATAAAGTTTAGAAGTTATGTGCAAATATATTTTAGTACGGCTTGATCATACATATAACAAATAAGAGTGTTATATTTCCCTGTGTCGAATCTTATATACCCACGATTAAGTTGTATTAAATTTACAAACATATCATATATACGTACGAGGGTGCAGCAAATTCAAAATGTGGACCAAATTCGAAAAAAAATTGTTACGCTAGTTGGCATTGTTGGTAAAATATTTTGACTAAATTCTGTTGCAGTAGCCTTATTCTTCAACATTGGAAAGTATTTAAGTCGTTTCCTTTCGTTCCATAACCGGGTGTAGTTTTACATTCATAAGCTGTAAAATATTTTTCTTTGTGCTTAACCCTTATGTGTAAAGGTACCCCGGTACCTTTACCACTTTCATCTTAACTTTTCTAATGGAAGCAGATGGTTCACAAACTTCAAACTTCTTGAGAACTCCTAACTATTGAAATAGTTTAAATAATGATTACTTTTAAGCTAAAAAAAATATATTGTATAGGCGCTGTAGTCCAATTTATATCTTATATACTTAACCGTACGGCAAGGTACCTGGGTACCTTCATACATTATATATGAAAAAACTATAATAAAAAGTAAAATTTTATTGAAAGATAACTTAAGCAAAAGAAGACAAAGTAGTTATAAATTTTTTGTATTTGAATATTTATGTAGAAACAATATTTACATAATTTTCTTTGTTTCATACGTAGTTTAGTATTCTTTTTTTCAAATTTATACTTGACCCTGGTTATAAATGGGTTGGTGACACCCAATTCTAACCAATTTTGTAATATATATTTCTATCCATTGAGGCGATCATAATTTCAGTTCTGCTTATAAAACTGCTAGTATGTATCAATATACACGCTTTTTTCCGAACTTTGGTGAAAAATTAAGTATTTGTTGGAATCCCTTGACTTTAAGTCGCAGGTACAACTGAGCCGTTAAAGATATTACTCTAGTTCTTTCTTAGTGGTAATCTACAGGGGGTTCTAACTATAACTGAAACTGTTTTTTACTTTTTTCAAATTCGTTGGACAATTTATTTAAAAGAACCAAAAAAGGAGTTTTTAAAACGGTATGAAAAACATTTGTTTTTCGTCCTGTGGAAATGTGACGTAACGTTAGCCCATTACATCAAAAATTGGTATTTAAATATCTTAAGGCCATAAATAGGTAAAACTTGTCAAACTTTTTATACTTTTTTTAATATAATATTTTTTTATTGCATATGCTCAAGTCTTCAAGGACATAAGCTATTTTTAGAAAACCCTTGATAATTAGGAATATCCTTAACCGATTTAAGGGTTATATATCATGTATCTGGATTATTGGAGTTAAATGTAGAAAAATTGGGGGTTACATCTTACTGTAGTACGAAACTTAATTTACATAATACTAAGGTATTTTATACATATATATTCGCCTTGATTTGAATCCTTACAACCGTAACGTTGAGTTTCCCCTGAGATTTACCATTTTCTATAAATTAACGTGCATTGCAATTCTTAGAATTATTTTTCGAGATCACACATTTATTTTCTCCAAAAATGTTTGTTTTCAATAATTTTTCCATATAGGTACCCGGGTACCTTGCTATGCTGTTAAAGGTGTTTTTTTTTTGCCATACACATAAGGGTTAATATGTAGTTAGGCTAAACACGCTAATAGTAATACGGCAGTTCCATATATTTTGTTAGGAGTTCCTAATGCATCCACAATATAAAAAGTCTAGACTTAACATTGATTGATAGATATCTAATTTATATACTGAACATACCTAGATGTTTTTTTTTATTGTAGATATAAAAAGGTGATGTTATATATATACAAGAACTATAGCCAAATGTTTCCATAGCTATTATAATTTGTCATTTATATAAGAAATTAGCCTAGACAAGGTTATACGGGAGCTATGGTCAAATGTGAACCGATTTTGCCCGATTTCAATAACAAAATTTTCCAAGAAATTAAGAATATTTATGCCAAATTTCAGTGACCTATATCCTTTCGTTAAGATTTTTTCGTGCCGACAACAGACAGACGGACAGACTGAAGGACAGGCAGACGGACATCGCTCAGTCGTCTTGGAATCTCATAAGGATTTAGAATATACTGGGTATAAAAACAAAGTTTTTGTATGCAATGAAAAAAAATATTCATTAATAGATCAAACCAATGACAATATAATAATAATAATCGTCTCCATTAGCTGTTTCCAAACGGTATACTCTCTTTAATGGGACTTTTTAAAAATACCATATGGCAAATTTTTTTTTTCTCATTAAAGTGTGTTCAAGAGTTTTAATAGAAAATTAAAATTTTTTTTAAAATTCATAATATATCTAAAATTTGCACTTTTCGTATTAGATGATTATGATCATGCGAATATTCGTATGACAGCCACATCAAAAATATCCCAAATTTTGAATGTTTTTTACTTGAACTTGACGATAAAGAGTATCGAAGCTTTACTAAAATACTTTCCTACTAATTTTAATAAGGTTCCATTCATTCGTCACGACTACATACTAATGACTTTTCAGAAGAAGCAGATTTAGTAAATTTATATTTCAAAAAGTTTTTTCAAACTGTCCCATAGTGCACTGTGTAATTCACATTTATGTTAGCACCCAGATCCTTGCGTAAACACAAATAAATAACTTTCTGTACTAAATACTCTTTTGTTAGAATGAATTGTAATTGTGGTAGAAAATAATCATCAACACAGTTTTTAGAATGTTTAAATTAAAAATATAAAAAAAATGTTATTGCTAATTCTAGGATAGTATCTCTTTTAGTGATGTCTAATGTTGAGAACATGTGTTTTTTTTAAATAAACATTAAACCCTATGTTTTTCCTATCCGGGGAATTGTGGCTTAGTTGGTTAGCACGACGACTACTAAGAATAACATATCATATTCAGCCTGAGTTCGATGCCCAACATCAATTTCTGTTATTATTAATTTCTATTAAAATTATTAATTACCACAGCATCCTCCATCGGTGGTAAGTCTACAGCCTATTTTTATCCATACATGATCTACAAACTAAATCCGCTATTATATAAAAGTTACCATAAAATTCATCTAGTTTGCAAAAATCTAAATTATTTACATACAAAGATGATATCTCTTAAACTATAAGAGATAAGGTAGTACAGTAAACATGTTTTTTTCTCATTTTTTTTTAAGAAAATGGAAAAATCTTTTAAATAGGACCAAATTGGCGAAAGTTATACATTTGGCCCACTACAGATCCCAGTGTGCCGACAGATACTTTCTTAAACATTGATTTAAAAGCCTAACACTCTTCTATTGACGTTCGAAATTCCGTCAAAATCCGTCTATTAGTTTAGAAATTTCTGAGTTAATACCACTGTGCACTATTACTTTACTCTCCAATACTCCAATATTTAGCGTAAAAATGCTATGGAAAAGTTTTCAGAGCTTTTAAAGAGCATGTGTTAAAGCTTGATTAAGTATCATTGGATCGGTAAAGACGAGGAGATTAACATCAAGTAAAAAATTTTTTTTAGGGGCATTAATTTATTTACACTTTGTATCGTAAAACAAGACAATATTATTTTTCTACTTTTTTAAGGAAAATAATTTCAGTCTTTCATATTCTGTAGAAATGACATGGATAAAGACAATACAATGAAATTTTGTAGTTAAGTAGACAAATAAGATATTAAAGCAATTTTCCTTATTCTGGAAAAAAGGGTTTCAAAAAATTAGCTTTTTTTACAAAAATGGCAAAACTACCTAAATAAACACGTTAATAGTAATACGGCAGGTCCATATATTTCGTTTGGAGATCCAAATGCATTCATCATATATAAAGTCTGGGCTGAACATTGATTGATGCCTATCTAATTTCATAGGTGCAATCTTAATATAATGAATGTACTTCCAAATCTTTTTGATTGCAGATATAAAAAGGGGATGTTATATATAAAAGAATTATAGCCAAATGTTGACCGATTGTTACAAAATTTTACACACTGGCTGGTATATATATAGAGCTTATTCCTGCAAAATTTAGTGGCCATAGCTATCATAGTTTCAAATTTTATAGCTTTCAACTGGCCTTTGCTAAAATTGTTGGTTTCCGTGAGTGTTTTTTATATGAAAGCTAAAGTCAAATATGAACTGATTCCTATCAAATTTGATAAACTGATGAAAAATTGCATAAAACTTCCCTATTTTAAATTTAATCGTCATAGCTATTACAATTGTATAATTATCAGCATTAATGTGTTTCCCGGGGCGGGGTTATATGGGAGCTCTAACTAAATTTGAACCGATTTTGTCCATTTTCAACACACATCTTTTTCAAGGTAATCCAAATACGTTTGTGAAATTTTGTCCCTCTAGCTCTTTTCGTTAAGGCACTATCGTGCTTTTATCTGACAGACAGACGGACATAAACAACCTTTTTCTTAATGTATTTTTGTGTATCCATAAGTTTTTTATATAGGAGCTATGGTGAAATGTAACCGATTGTGATAAAATTTTGCACACTGGCTCACATTGACATAAGACTTCCTTGTGCTAAAATTAGTAGTTAAGGAGCTATCACGATTTTATTTGACGGACAGACGGGCATAAATCCTCTTTTCTTTTTGAATTTTCGTGTTTTCGTAAGTTTTTTATATGGGAGCCAGGTCAAATGGTGACCGATTGAGACAAAATGTTGTACACTAGCTGGCATTGACATAAGACTTTCTTGTGCCAAACTTAGTGGTTATATCTGTTATACTTTTAGATTTATTGGCATTTAAGTGTATTTTAGGTGAAATTTAGGCTGTTTTCGTAAGTTTTTTGTATGGGAGCTATGGCTAAATGTGAACCGATTTTGATGACATTTTACACGCTGCCTAGGGCTAATGTAAAACTTCTATATACCAAATTTTATCATCATAGATGCTATAATTTGTCATTTATTAAAAAATAAGCGATTAGCCTAGACGAAGTTATAGCTATGGTCAAATGTGAACCGATTTTGCCCAATTTCAATAACAAAATTTTCTCAGAGATGAAGAATATTTTTACTAAGTTTCGGTGAGCTAGCTCCTTTCGTTTAGGCGTTATCGTGATTTCAACAAACAGACAGACAGACGGACATCGCTCAATCCTCTTAGAATTTCATAAGGATCAGAATATATATCGTTTTTGGTTTTTGAGCTAATATTAAGGAAATTACAAACGGAATGACAATCTCAATATACCCCCATTCTTTTTGATGGTGGGTATAAAAAATATAACTTTCTTTGATAATATTATTTTGTTAGCAAACCAGGCAGATAAATATGTATTTGCAATTTTTTCTTAGTAGGTACATACCAAAACAACCACCCAGGAAAAGCACTAATGACAAATAAAACAAGAAAAATTAAATTTTCCGTTTAATTTAAAAAAAATAATTGTTTTTATGTATGTTTCGATTAATTTCGATTCAAAAATTAGTAGTTATATACATTATATTATTGTGACAATAACCAGCCGCCAAAACAGTGCCGATTAAAGCATCCAATTCCAATTAGATTAGCTACATCCCAGTTCTCGACTACAGATTTTCCATGGCAATTCGTTTCAGAAATTGTGTATAACAAATGTTTTATGCATGAAATGTGTTGAGTTATACCAGTTCCAATATTTTTATACCATAAAGTAGCATCCTTACTATGAAAAGGATCTTCGGC
This sequence comes from Stomorhina lunata, assembly GCA_933228675.1. Taxonomy (NCBI): domain Eukaryota; kingdom Metazoa; phylum Arthropoda; class Insecta; order Diptera; family Rhiniidae; genus Stomorhina; species Stomorhina lunata. The sequence goes on along the minus strand of OW121741.1, from coordinate 87,056,610 downwards.
AGCATAATAATCACTATTAAACACTTCGTTTGGTTCGATAACCAAATAATTTTCGATATGTTAGGCAAAGTCATCATTTGGCATAAAATTTATACTAAGCTACAATAATTTAGGGTGCAAATATAGTGCAGTTTCAGTTGATTTGAGAAAACAAACGTAAAAAACATAAAAAAAAATTAAATAAAATACATAATTCTTCATACAAAAGACAAGTGTATCTGGCCAGATACATGCGCTAAGTATGTGATGTGTAGATGAAAAACTCACACAAATTGTTTTTGTTTTTTTTTTCTAATCTTTTTTTTTGGCATAAAACGATAGCTACCAATATTTGTAGACTCAATTATGCATTTATTTAAATCACTGTTAGATTCTTAAATGATCTGGCCAGATATACGCGCATGACGGTGGGTTAACCATTTTACCATATACACTTCTCACTTACATTACTCTTCCTAAATCTCAAAAAAAAATTTATGAACATTAAGCGATTCCAATTTCTTCTGGATTATAAACATTAAAGTAAACCTTCGTTGCTGAAAATATTATCTAAAATATTCTAAATATTTTTCTCTTGTCCAAAAAGCAAAGCTATTATAATCATCGTTGTTATCATCTCATTATGATTAATTTTTGCTATAAAAACAAGCCACAAAATGACTAATAAAACGAAGAACAACAATCGCTGATATAAACAATTTACTTTCCTACCAAACATCAAAAACCTAGCCAAAGACCACAAGTCCAAGCGCATATGTAAAGTATCTGGAAATAATTGTTTGTGAATACTAAACGCTAAATATGTATGTATGTACCTATAAACCAATTACTCATGGACATACGACTCTTGTATAGTTAAGAGCAGCTGAATTTGAGTTAAGTTTTTGCAATTTTCATTGCTTTTCCAAAAATTTGTAAAGCTAAATATACTTAAGAAAAACATGGCATGATATTTAGCCACGTGGGCTGTAGCTAAGGGGTAAAAAGGGTAGAATGTTAATAATTTTTATTTCAAATTAATTAACCATTGTATTAAAAATTCATGACACTAAACAAATAATGCTTTGAAAAACACTTTTTTTTCACTGTTTGCCGAATTTATTATAAAACGAGTAAATTTGAGTTCCTAAAAATATCCTTTAACCACACACTCTATGGCCGTTAAAACAAAACCTAAACATCATAGACAAAAGATATTTTAAATAATGAATATTCAAAGAGATTAGCTGGAAGCCTGTAAATGCCGTTGTTATTATTTTCTTTTTATTTCCCTTGTGAAATTTCAAATGAAAGTTCCTGGTATATGATGGAAACTAAACATTTGTAGCTTGTGCGATAACCAGGCAGCCAGTCAGTCAGTCAGTCATCCATATAAAAGCTCACTCATAAAAATTTCATTGAATGTCAGTGAAAAAATGATGACTGGTAGTGGAAGTTCCAACTATTAGAATTTATAAACAAATTATTTATGTATGGGTCTTAAATTTTGATGAATTAGATTAGGAGAAAAAAGAACTAAAACAGAGAAATATAAGAGAGAGAACTAGAACAGAACTAGAACAGAACTAGAACAGAACTAGACAGAACTAGAACAGAACTAGAACAGAACTAGAACAGAACTAGAACAGAACTAGAACAGAACTAGAACAGAACTAGAACAGAACTAGAACAGAACTAGAACAGAACTAGAACAGAACTAGAACAGAACTAGAACAGAACTAGAACAGAACTAGAACAGAACTAGAACAGAACTAGAACAGAACTAGAACAGAACTAGAACAGAACTAGAAGAGAACTAGAACAGAACTAGAACAGAACTAGAACAGAACTAGAACAGAACTAGAACAGAACTAGAACAGAACTAGAACAGAACTAGAACAGAACTAGAAGAGAACTAGAACAGAACTAGAACAGAACTAGAACAGAACTAGAACAGAACTAGAACAGAACTAGAACAGAACTAGAACAGAACTAGAATAGAACTAGAACAGAACTAGAACAGAACTAGAACAGAACTAGAACAGAACTAGAACAGAACTAGAACAGAACTAGAACAGAACTAGAACAGAACTAGAACAGAACTAGAACAGAACTAGAACAGAACTAGAACAGAACTAGAACAGAACTAGAACAGAACTAGAACAGAACTAGAACAGAACTAGAACAGAACTAGAACAGAACTAGAACAGAACTAGAACAGAACTAGAACAGAACTAGAACAGAACTAGAACAGAACTAGAACAGAACTAGAACTAGAACAGAACTAGAACAGAACTAGAACAGAACTAGAACAGAACTAGAACAGAACTAGAACTAGAACAGAACTAGAACAGAACTAGAACAGAACTAGAACAGAACTAGAACAGAACTAGAACAGAACTAGAACAGAACTAGAACAGAACTAGAACAGAACTAGAACAGAACTAGAACAGAACTAGAACAGAACTAGAACAGAACTAGAACAGAACTAGAACAGAACTAGAACAGAACTAGAACAGAACTAGAACAGAACTAGAACAGAACTAGAACAGAACTAGAACAGAACTAGAACAGAACTAGAACAGAACTAGAACAGAACTAGAACAGAACTAGAACAGAACTAGAACAGAACTAGAACAGAACTAGAACAGAACTAGAACAGAACTAGAACAGAACTAGAACAGAACTAGAACAGAACTAGAACAGAACTAGAACAGAACTAGAACAGAACTAGAACAGAACTAGAACAGAACTAGAACAGAACTAGAACAGAACTAGAACAGAACTAGAACAGAACTAGAACAGAACTAGAACAGAACTAGAACAGAACTAGAACAGAACTAGAACAGAACTAGAACAGAACTAGAACAGAACTAGAACAGAACTAGAACAGAACTAGAACAGAACTAGAACAGAACTAGAACAGAACTAGAACAGAACTAGAACAGAACTAGAACAGAACTAGAACAGAGAACTAGAACAGAACTAGAACAGAACTAGAACAGAACTAGAACAGAACTAGAACAGAACTAGAACAGAACTAGAACAGAACTAGAACAGAACTAGAACAGAACTAGAACAGAACTAGAACAGAACTAGAACAGAACTAGAACAGAACTAGAACAGAACTAGAACAGAACTAGAACAGAACTAGAACAGAACTAGAACAGAACTAGAACAGAACTAGAACAGAACTAGAACAGAACTAGAACAGAACTAGAACAGAACTAGAACAGAACTAGAACAGAACTAGAACAGAACTAGAACAGAACTAGAACAGAACTAGAACAGAACTAGAACAGAACTAGAACAGAACTAGAACAGAACTAGAACAGAACTAGAACAGAACTAGAACAGAACTAGAACAGAACTAGAACAGAACTAGAACAGAACTAGAACAGAACACTAGAACAGAACTAGAACAGAACTAGAACAGAACTAGAACAGAACTAGAACAGAACTAGAACAGAACTAGAACAGAACTAGAACAGAACTAGAACAGAACTAGAACAGAACTAGAACAGAACTAGAACAGAACTAGAACAGAACTAGAACAGAACTAGAACAGAACTAGAACAGAACTAGAACAGAACTAGAACAGAACTAGAACAGAACTAGAACAGAACTAGAACAGAACTAGAACAGAACTAGAACAGAACTAGAACAGAACTAGAACAGAACTAGAACAGAACTAGAACAGAACTAGAACAGAACTAGAACAGAACTAGAACAGAACTAGAACAGAACTAGAACAGAACTAGAACAGAACTAGAACAGAACTAGAACAGAACTAGAACAGAACTAGAACAGAACTAGAACAGAACTAGAACAGAACTAGAACAGAACTAGAACAGAACTAGAACAGAACTAGAACAGAACTAGAACAGAACTAGAACAGAACTAGAACAGAACTAGAACAGAACTAGAACAGAACTAGAACAGAACTAGAACAGAACTAGAACAGAACTAGAACAGAACTAGAACAGAACTAGAACAGAACTAGAACAGAACTAGAACAGAACTAGAACAGAACTAGAACAGAACTAGAACAGAACTAGAACAGAACTAGAACAGAACTAGAACAGAACTAGAACAGAACTAGAACAGAACTAGAACAGAACTAGAACAGAACTAGAACAGAACTAGAACAGAACTAGAACAGAACTAGAACAGAACTAGAACAGAACTAGAACAGAACTAGAACAGAACTAGAACAGAACTAGAACAGAACTAGAACAGAACTAGAACAGAACTAGAACAGAACTAGAACAGAACTAGAACAGAACTAGAACAGAACTAGAACAGAACTAGAACAGAACTAGAACAGAACTAGAACAGAACTAGAACAGAACTAGAACAGAACTAGAACAGAACTAGAACAGAACTAGAACAGAACTAGAACAGAACTAGAACAGAACTAGAACAGAACTAGAACAGAACTAGAACAGAACTAGAACAGAACTAGAACAGAACTAGAACAGAACTAGAACAGAACTAGAACAGAACTAGAACAGAACTAGAACAGAACTAGAACAGAACTAGAACAGAACTAGAACAGAACTAGAACAGAACTAGAACAGAACTAGAACAGAACTAGAACAGAACTAGAACAGAACTAGAACAGAACTAGAACAGAACTAGAACAGAACTAGAACAGAACTAGAACAGAACTAGAACAGAACTAGAACAGAACTAGAACAGAACTAGAACAGAACTAGAACAGAACTAGAACAGAACTAGAACAGAACTAGAACAGAACTAGAACAGAACTAGAACAGAACTAGAACAGAACTAGAACAGAACTAGAACAGAACTAGAACAGAACTAGAACAGAACTAGAACAGAACTAGAACAGAACTAGAACAGAACTAGAACAGAACTAGAACAGAACTAGAACAGAACTAGAACAGAACTAGAACAGAACTAGAACAGAACTAGAACAGAACTAGAACAGAACTAGAACAGAACTAGAACAGAACTAGAACAGAACTAGAACAGAACTAGAACAGAACTAGAACAGAACTAGAACAGAACTAGAACAGAACTAGAACAGAACTAGAACAGAACTAGAACAGAACTAGAACAGAACTAGAACAGAACTAGAACAGAACTAGAACAGAACTAGAACAGAACTAGAACAGAACTAGAACAGAACTAGAACAGAACTAGAACAGAACTAGAACAGAACTAGAACAGAACTAGAACAGAACTAGAACAGAACTAGAACAGAACTAGAACAGAACTAGAACAGAACTAGAACAGAACTAGAACAGAACTAGAACAGAACTAGAACAGAACTAGAACAGAACTAGAACAGAACTAGAACAGAACTAGAACAGAACTAGAACAGAACTAGAACAGAACTAGAACAGAACTAGAACAGAACTAGAACAGAACTAGAACAGAACTAGAACAGAACTAGAACAGAACTAGAACAGAACTAGAACAGAACTAGAACAGAACTAGAACAGAACTAGAACAGAACTAGAACAGAACTAGAACAGAACTAGAACAGAACTAGAACAGAACTAGAACAGAACTAGAACAGAACTAGAACAGAACTAGAACAGAACTAGAACAGAACTAGAACAGAACTAGAACAGAACTAGAACAGAACTAGAACAGAACTAGAACAGAACTAGAACAGAACTAGAACAGAACTAGAACAGAACTAGAACAGAACTAGAACAGAACTAGAACAGAACTAGAACAGAACTAGAACAGAACTAGAACAGAACTAGAACAGAACTAGAACAGAACTAGAACAGAACTAGAACAGAACTAGAACAGAACTAGAACAGAACTAGAACAGAACTAGAACAGAACTAGAACAGAACTAGAACAGAACTAGAACAGAACTAGAACAGAACTAGAACAGAACTAGAACAGAACTAGAACAGAACTAGAACAGAACTAGAACAGAACTAGAACAGAACTAGAACAGAACTAGAACAGAACTAGAACAGAACTAGAACAGAACTAGAACAGAACTAGAACAGAACTAGAACAGAACTAGAACAGAACTAGAACAGAACTAGAACAGAACTAGAACAGAACTAGAACAGAACTAGAACAGAACTAGAACAGAACTAGAACAGAACTAGAACAGAACTAGAACAGAACTAGAACAGAACTAGAACAGAACTAGAACAGAACTAGAACAGAACTAGAACAGAACTAGAACAGAACTAGAACAGAACTAGAACAGAACTAGAACAGAACTAGAACAGAACTAGAACAGAACTAGAACAGAACTAGAACAGAACTAGAACAGAACTAGAACAGAACTAGAACAGAACTAGAACAGAACTAGAACAGAACTAGAACAGAACTAGAACAGAACTAGAACAGAACTAGAACAGAACTAGAACAGAACTAGAACAGAACTAGAACAGAACTAGAACAGAACTAGAACAGAACTAGAACAGAACTAGAACAGAACTAGAACAGAACTAGAACAGAACTAGAACAGAACTAGAACAGAACTAGAACAGAACTAGAACAGAACTAGAACAGAACTAGAACAGAACTAGAACAGAACTAGAACAGAACTAGAACAGAACTAGAACAGAACTAGAACAGAACTAGAACAGAACTAGAACAGAACTAGAACAGAACTAGAACAGAACTAGAACAGAACTAGAACAGAACTAGAACAGAACTAGAACAGAACTAGAACAGAACTAGAACAGAACTAGAACAGAACTAGAACAGAACTAGAACAGAACTAGAACAGAACTAGAACAGAACTAGAACAGAACTAGAACAGAACTAGAACAGAACTAGAACAGAACTAGAACAGAACTAGAACAGAACTAGAACAGAACTAGAACAGAACTAGAACAGAACTAGAACAGAACTAGAACAGAACTAGAACAGAACTAGAACAGAACTAGAACAGAACTAGAACAGAACTAGAACAGAACTAGAACAGAACTAGAACAGAACTAGAACAGAACTAGAACAGAACTAGAACAGAACTAGAACAGAACTAGAACAGAACTAGAACAGAACTAGAACAGAACTAGAACAGAACTAGAACAGAACTAGAACAGAACTAGAACAGAACTAGAACAGAACTAGAACAGAACTAGAACAGAACTAGAACAGAACTAGAACAGAACTAGAACAGAACTAGAACAGAACTAGAACAGAACTAGAACAGAACTAGAACAGAACTAGAACAGAACTAGAACAGAACTAGAACAGAACTAGAACAGAACTAGAACAGAACTAGAACAGAACTAGAACAGAACTAGAACAGAACTAGAACAGAACTAGAACAGAACTAGAACAGAACTAGAACAGAACTAGAACAGAACTAGAACAGAACTAGAACAGAACTAGAACAGAACTAGAACAGAACTAGAACAGAACTAGAACAGAACTAGAACAGAACTAGAACAGAACTAGAACAGAACTAGAACAGAACTAGAACAGAACTAGAACAGAACTAGAACAGAACTAGAACAGAACTAGAACAGAACTAGAACAGAACTAGAACAGAACTAGAACAGAACTAGAACAGAACTAGAACAGAACTAGAACAGAACTAGAACAGAACTAGAACAGAACTAGAACAGAACTAGAACAGAACTAGAACAGAACTAGAACAGAACTAGAACAGAACTAGAACAGAACTAGAACAGAACTAGAACAGAACTAGAACAGAACTAGAACAGAACTAGAACAGAACTAGAACAGAACTAGAACAGAACTAGAACAGAACTAGAACAGAACTAGAACAGAACTAGAACAGAACTAGAACAGAACTAGAACAGAACTAGAACAGAACTAGAACAGAACTAGAACAGAACTAGAACAGAACTAGAACAGAACTAGAACAGAACTAGAACAGAACTAGAACAGAACTAGAACAGAACTAGAACAGAACTAGAACAGAACTAGAACAGAACTAGAACAGAACTAGAACAGAACTAGAACAGAACTAGAACAGAACTAGAACAGAACTAGAACAGAACTAGAACAGAACTAGAACAGAACTAGAACAGAACTAGAACAGAACTAGAACAGAACTAGAACAGAACTAGAACAGAACTAGAACAGAACTAGAACAGAACTAGAACAGAACTAGAACAGAACTAGAACAGAACTAGAACAGAACTAGAACAGAACTAGAACAGAACTAGAACAGAACTAGAACAGAACTAGAACAGAACTAGAACAGAACTAGAACAGAACTAGAACAGAACTAGAACAGAACTAGAACAGAACTAGAACAGAACTAGAACAGAACTAGAACAGAACTAGAACAGAACTAGAACAGAACTAGAACAGAACTAGAACAGAACTAGAACAGAACTAGAACAGAACTAGAACAGAACTAGAACAGAACTAGAACAGAACTAGAACAGAACTAGAACAGAACTAGAACAGAACTAGAACAGAACTAGAACAGAACTAGAACAGAACTAGAACAGAACTAGAACAGAACTAGAACAGAACTAGAACAGAACTAGAACAGAACTAGAACAGAACTAGAACAGAACTAGAACAGAACTAGAACAGAACTAGAACAGAACTAGAACAGAACTAGAACAGAACTAGAACAGAACTAGAACAGAACTAGAACAGAACTAGAACAGAACTAGAACAGAACTAGAACAGAACTAGAACAGAACTAGAACAGAACTAGAACAGAACTAGAACAGAACTAGAACAGAACTAGAACAGAACTAGAACAGAACTAGAACAGAACTAGAACAGAACTAGAACAGAACTAGAACAGAACTAGAACAGAACTAGAACAGAACTAGAACAGAACTAGAACAGAACTAGAACAGAACTAGAACAGAACTAGAACAGAACTAGAACAGAACTAGAACAGAACTAGAACAGAACTAGAACAGAACTAGAACAGAACTAGAACAGAACTAGAACAGAACTAGAACAGAACTAGAACAGAACTAGAACAGAACTAGAACAGAACTAGAACAGAACTAGAACAGAACTAGAACAGAACTAGAACAGAACTAGAACAGAACTAGAACAGAACTAGAACAGAACTAGAACAGAACTAGAACAGAACTAGAACAGAACTAGAACAGAACTAGAACAGAACTAGAACAGAACTAGAACAGAACTAGAACAGAACTAGAACAGAACTAGAACAGAACTAGAACAGAACTAGAACAGAACTAGAACAGAACTAGAACAGAACTAGAACAGAACTAGAACAGAACTAGAACAGAACTAGAACAGAACTAGAACAGAACTAGAACAGAACTAGAACAGAACTAGAACAGAACTAGAACAGAACTAGAACAGAACTAGAACAGAACTAGAACAGAACTAGAACAGAACTAGAACAGAACTAGAACAGAACTAGAACAGAACTAGAACAGAACTAGAACAGAACTAGAACAGAACTAGAACAGAACTAGAACAGAACTAGAACAGAACTAGAACAGAACTAGAACAGAACTAGAACAGAACTAGAACAGAACTAGAACAGAACTAGAACAGAACTAGAACAGAACTAGAACAGAACTAGAACAGAACTAGAACAGAACTAGAACAGAACTAGAACAGAACTAGAACAGAACTAGAACAGAACTAGAACAGAACTAGAACAGAACTAGAACAGAACTAGAACAGAACTAGAACAGAACTAGAACAGAACTAGAACAGAACTAGAACTAGAACAGAACTAGAACAGAACTAGAACAGAACTAGAACAGAACTAGAACAGAACTAGAACAGAACTAGAACAGAACTAGAACAGAACTAGAACAGAACTAGAACAGAACTAGAACAGAACTAGAACAGAACTAGAACAGAACTAGAACAGAACTAGAACAGAACTAGAACAGAACTAGAACAGAACTAGAACAGAACTAGAACAGAACTAGAACAGAACTAGAACAGAACTAGAACAGAACTAGAACAGAACTAGAACAGAACTAGAACAGAACTAGAACAGAACTAGAACAGAACTAGAACAGAACTAGAACAGAACTAGAACAGAACTAGAACAGAACTAGAACAGAACTAGAACAGAACTAGAACAGAACTAGAACAGAACTAGAACAGAACTAGAACAGAACTAGAACAGAACTAGAACAGAACTAGAACAGAACTAGAACAGAACTAGAACAGAACTAGAACAGAACTAGAACAGAACTAGAACAGAACTAGAACAGAACTAGAACAGAACTAGAACAGAACTAGAACAGAACTAGAACAGAACTAGAACAGAACTAGAACAGAACTAGAACAGAACTAGAACAGAACTAGAACAGAACTAGAACAGAACTAGAACAGAACTAGAACAGAACTAGAACAGAACTAGAACAGAACTAGAACAGAACTAGAACAGAACTAGAACAGAACTAGAACAGAACTAGAACAGAACTAGAACAGAACTAGAACAGAACTAGAACAGAACTAGAACAGAACTAGAACAGAACTAGAACAGAACTAGAACAGAACTAGAACAGAACTAGAACAGAACTAGAACAGAACTAGAACAGAACTAGAACAGAACTAGAACAGAACTAGAACAGAACTAGAACAGAACTAGAACAGAACTAGAACAGAACTAGAACAGAACTAGAACAGAACTAGAACAGAACTAGAACAGAACTAGAACAGAACTAGAACAGAACTAGAACAGAACTAGAACAGAACTAGAACAGAACTAGAACAGAACTAGAACAGAACTAGAACAGAACTAGAACAGAACTAGAACAGAACTAGAACAGAACTAGAACAGAACTAGAACAGAACTAGAACAGAACTAGAACTGTTCAATCTTATAGAAGTATAAATTCTATATTATAAGATTTACCATGTTGTGCACTGAATTATACAGTACCTGGTAGACCGAGCCTTGCTCGGAGCTTTATGATAAGCATTTTGAGGAAAATTTTAAAGTTTTTATATATTTTATATTATAAAGTGCTAAAATAAATTTAGAGGAAAGACATTGTAGAAATATTCAGTTAATTTTGAATTATTTGATTTATTTTGTCCGACCAACACATAGTTTGCATAGTTTACAGTTTAACTCATTTTGAATAATTTTGGAAATTATTCATATCAACAGAAACCTCTGTCGACTCATGCGCAACAACTTTTCTAAAGATTATAGTCTGATCAAATGCACAGTTTACGATTTAATTCATTTTGAGTAGTTTTCTGTGGCGCCACCTGTCGGACTTTGCTTATTCCAATTCATAAACCTTCTTCGGCTTATCCGTAACAACTTTGCTGAAGATTATAGCATGATTAAATGTACAGCATACGATTAAATTGACTTTGAGTAAATTTCAGTAGCGCCACCTGTCGAAATTTCTTCATACCAACTAAGAAACCTTCGTCGGCTCATGTGCAACAACTTTGCTAAAGATTGTAGCATGATTAAATGTACAGATTACGATTAAATTGACTTTGAGTAAGTTTCTGTAGCGCCACCTGTCGGAAATTATTCATACCAACTAAGAAGCCTTCGTCGGCTCCGCGCTACAACTTTGCTAAAGATCATAGCATGATCAAATGTACAGTTTACGATTCAATTAATTTTTAGTAATTTTTAGTCAGTGGCGCCATCTGTCAGAAATTAGTCTTATCAACTTTAAAACCTTCGCCGGCTTATCCGCAACATCTTCGCTAAAGAGCATAACACAATCAAATTCACAGTTTACTATTCTATAAAGAACATACATACAGACAAACATTCATTTGTTTAAAATAATACTAATTTTTCCCCCTTTTTATTCCCTAATTTCTAAAAGTTCCATATGTATATTTGGTACTTTTTTGGTGCCAATTGAATTCGGTACATTTTTTTAAAACGCGTTTAACATAATGTATAATGTTCCTATTCATATTACTTTGGAGATGTTAAGTTATCATTTTATCCCTTTTTTACCCATTTTGGCTCCAAAATCAAAAAAGTACCAAATACGTGTTTCATGTTTTTTTACATCTATTGATTGTAGTACCAAGTTTCTTTCTATATTCTTTAGTTTAAAATATAAGAGTGGGTTAAAAAGGTGCCAAAAAAACTATTTTCACCCTTTTTTACCCCCTATTGGACATAGTTTCAAAAAAGTACCAAACACCTGTCCGCTTATTTTTAAAGCTGTTTAAAACGTAATTTTAATTTTGTTTCTATACCTATTACTTTAGGAGACATAGCGTTTTCGATTTTTTCCCCTTTTTACCCGTTTTTACCCTCTTAGAGGTAAAAGTTCCAAAAGTCCCTTCTTCTTCGACCTATACATCAAAAAAGATACCCACTGTCCAAATTTTATCAAAATCGTTAGAGCCGTTTTCGAGATAGCCATTCTATATATATATATATATATATATATATACAATTATTGCTCGTTTAAGAATATAAGATTTGGAAAATGTATGTATATTTAAAATAGTATTATCAAAGGATATTTTTACCTACTGTTGATCTTATCAATGGTAATTTTCCACACAAGACTGGTGTGTGTAAGATAAGCTATTTTAGGTAATTTCAGTATACATAAGTATTGTAACAACACATGCTTGCCACATGTGTTGTTAGATAAATTTAGATAAAATTAGATAATAAGAGTTTTAGTTTACCTTAGGTTAAGTTTTGTAAATAAAAATTGAGTTCTAAAATCGACGTCAGATCGATAGGTTGTTTTTTTGTAGTTTACGTCTCGCCTCGCCTAACATTTTGGTGACCCCGTGTTTTTGTGTGCGTAACCTTAAGTTATGTCTTAAATTTTTTGATAATTTAAAAATCATAAAAGTATTTTAAAATATAATATAATAACGAAAAATAAGTGAAAGATTGTTTTTTCGTGTTTTCTCGTTCTTAACAAAAATTTAACTATCGGTTCGCGAAATTAAAAAAAAAATAATATTTATTAACTTTATATTAAAAAAAAATTATAAAATATAACAATTTATTAAAAAAAAAAAATTGTTTAATTAATTTTAAATAAAAAGTAAAAATGAATCAGGTAGATTTAGTTAAAGAACAGGAGAAGTTAGGTTGTGAGGTAGTAGAATTATATAATAATTTAAATAAATTAGCCGAGCATGAGATTCCCAGCCATGAATTTAGGAAAGCTGTTATGGAACTTAGGGCTAGATTTAATTACGTAAAAGAAAAATTTATTAAGAATGACTTAGGGCTCCATCCTCCTTCAGTTACTATTGAAAATAGTTCATATTTCAAAACGAATTTTGTAGCTGAAATAAAGGAGGCTATACAAAATTTTGACATTGTGTATAGTCACTTTAAAAATAAATTAGTGATAGAGAAATTAGAAGTTGATCTTCAGCCAAAAGTTCAAAGTGGTCTTATGAGACAATTCCAATACGTTTTGAATGAATTGGAGGAAAAAATTAATAAATTTAAGATAAGACAGGCTTCTATAGAAGTAGTTAGGGAAAAATATAAAGTAGCTGAAAATATATTTTTAGAATATTTGGGCCAGTTTCCTGACGACGAACTTACGGAAGTGTTTTATTCTTTAAAAGATTTGTATGAAAACATTCCAGCCATAGAATGTTATACTACAAATCTTCCGTATACACTACCAAAAATAGACATTCCTATATTTAGTGGAAGCTATACAGAGTGGGATACGTTTAGTGAGCTTTTCGAGCAACTAATTATTGACCAACCAATTTCTAATACACAAAAAATGTGTATTCTAAAAGCTAAGTTAACTGGTGATGCACTTAAGTTGGTTGCAAAATTGCCAGTTAAAGCTGAAAACTTTGAATTAGCCTGGGATATTTTAAGAAAATATTATTCCAATAAAAGAGCCATTACGTCTATTTATTTTAAAAGCATTTTGGATGCACCACAAATCTGTTTTAATTTAGAAAGCATAAAAACTTTTATGGATGAGGTAAATGAGAGTTTACAGGCACTTGATGCTATAAAAATTAGCTCTGAAGAAATGCAACAAGCGTTTCTTTGCTTTGTTCTTCAAAGGAAGATGGACGACAATTTAAGAGTCCAATTCGAACAGTATTTGGGAGGATCTAGGGAACTTCCAAAAGTACACAAATTAGTAGAGTTTATAGAGCAAATGCACTATTCTTTAGAGGCAAGTCGACAGTTTATTAACCATGATGAGCAAATGGAATGTCGAGAAAAGATATCTCTAGAATCAGTTAAAAGCGCTCAGACAAAAAGAAACAGCAATTATAAATGCTTTTCAAATTGTGACCACAAAAATAATTTGTATAAGTGTTCTAACTTTAAAAGCCTCTCAATCAAAGAAAAATGGAGAAAAACGAAAGAACATGTTGTTTGCTATAAATGTTTAAATTCTGGTCATTTGTATAAGGAATGTTCTAGAAATATTAGATGCAAATTATGCAATAAGCAGCACAATACGTTATTGCATAAAGCAAAAGTTAAAAGTCCATTTAGCAAAAATGAAAATAACAAAACTAAGTCTTCCGTTTTACTACCAACAGCTGTAGTAGAAGTTAAGAATGCTGATAACCAGTGGGTTAACACTCGAGTTCTTCTAGACAGTGGGTCTCAGGTTTGTCTTATGACCAAACGATTTAAGAATAAATTAAAATTAAAAAGTTTGAAGTCCTACAATACAATTGAAGGTTTAGGTAAGAATAGGTCTAAAGTAGATGGAAAGGTTTCAATAAAGCTAAGATCTAAAGAGTCAAATTATAATAAGAATATTGAGGTATTAGTTATTCAAGAAATTATGTCCAATGTTCCAGAACAGAAGTTTGTGGTTGGGAATATGGAAGGAATCAATTTAGCAGACCCGAATTATAATATTCCAGGAGCTATCGACATGGTAATTGGGTCAGAGATATTTTTTGATCTATTAAGTGTAGGTCAAATAAAATCGAAATGTAAGAGAATAGTGTTTCAAAATACTAAGCTAGGCTGGATAGCCACAGGATCAGTTGAGCCTGTAAAAGTGACAAATGTTTAATGTGATGGTAGTCAGAAATTTTATTTTAAAAGATTTTTTTAATATTTTTCCTCCTAAAATGTTGGAGGGGGGAGGGTCATCCGAACCACATTAGGTTCAGATGGCTTATTCATATGATAGACGTAAGAATCAACAATGAAGATATGAGGCGAAATATCATCAATGTTCATTCTTTTCCTATCAATGAATTTAAATTTTTATTAATAAATATTTAACAATGATTTACATCAATAATGAAAAGTAATAGAATTCTGTTAACATTTTATTAAAAAGTAATGTAATTCTATAATATTGTAAAGAAATGTTAAAAATTAATAATTAATTAATTAATACATATTGTATAGGTAAATAATTAATTAAAATACTAACTCTAACATTTAAGGTGAAAATTAATATTATGAAAAAATATATATTTTACAATATTTAAATCTGGCATAGGCATTGTGGGTGAGCGCGCTTCACATGCATATAAATTCGCTCTTGAGAGTCTCACGTATTTGTAGTTATTCTCAAATTACGAAAAAAAACTACACAATTTAATCTTAGTCGAGCATTTGTAACATATGGTTGTGTTTTCTTAATTTAGTTGATCACTAGCATCCAACCAAGACGGTTGGTTGTTTGCTTGTTGAAAAATTACTGAAGGGGTCGGGAGAACGCTCGTTTGTTTACAAAATTTTTCTCACACACACAGACTCAAAATGTTTATGTATTTGTGCCTATCTCTGATTTAAATACTAAGAGAGATTCATCAGAGGGAGTGTCTATGTTTTTGCTGAAGGAGTTGATGAAGTATTACCGAAGAAACAGCAAGAAAGAAGGAAAGAACTGCATATTAGTATTTAATGACGAAAAGTATTTAATTTAATGAGCATGAATCAAAGAGAAGAGGAATTACAGCAATGTTTAAAATATGAATACAAAGACATATGGATCATAAGAAGAATCCAAAATGTAGTGGAACAATATTCATCCAACCAAAATATTTTTGATGATTTAGAAAAATAGAACAAACCAATCAATCTATTGAAGACCTTGAAGAAAAATGGAAAACAATTTATGAAGACAATGACAAAAGCTTTGTTATTTTATAAAATCAAGCTAGTCATAACGACAATTATAAATATTTACAACATTTAAAAATCTGTGTTGTTGTTGGTGAGTTGACAGCCTTGGCAAAACTTCTCAAGCCGTTTCGATACATTGAGCCGGTAGTCTACAAATCAATCATTTGAAATGCTGTTATCTCAAAGCTGAATATACTATAAATATGTATCTATTCTGGTCGTAACATAAAAACCTTCCTACTAGTTTCATGCAGTGGTACTAAGGCCGTAAAATATGCTGGGTTTTCATCGCCATCTCATCATAAAAGCCTATACAGTCAAAAATCAACTAGATGTCCAACTAAGAAGAACTAAGAACTGTCTTTCCTGAGTATTTTATTATTACGTATATGTACAAAACATATTTTTTTTGTTGAAAGATTATGATCTTTCAAGGCCGGCAGTATGTTCAATCTTATAGAAGTATAAATTCTATATTATAAGATTTACCATGTTGTGCACTGAATTATACATTTGGAAAATGTATGTATATTTAAAATAGTATTATCAAAGGATATTTTTACCTACTGTTGATCTTATCAATGGTAATTTTCCACACAAGACTGGTGTGTGTAAGATAAGCTATTTTAGGTAATTTCAGTATACATAAGTATTGTAACAACACATGCTTGCCACATGTGTTGTTAGATAAATTTAGATAAAATTAGATAATAAGAGTTTTAGTTTACCTTAGGTTAAGTTTTGTAAATAAAAATTGAGTTCTAAAATCGACGTCAGATCGATAGGTTGTTTTTTTGTAGTTTACGTCTCGCCTCGCCTAACAAGAACAGAACTAGAACAGAACTAGAACAGAACTAGAACAGAACTAGAACAGAACTAGAACAGAACTAGAACAGAACTAGAACAGAACTAGAACAGAACTAGAACAGAACTAGAACAGAACTAGAACAGAACTAGAACAGAACTAGAACAGAACTAGAACAGAACTAGAACAGAACTAGAACAGAACTAGAACAGAACTAGAACAGAACTAGAACAGAACTAGAACAGAACTAGAACAGAACTAGAACAGAACTAGAACAGAACTAGAATAGAACTAGAACAGAACTAGAACAGAACAGAACTAGAACAGAACTAGAACAGAACTAGAACAGAACTAGAACAGAACTAGAACAGAACTAGAACAGAACTAGAACAGAACTAGAACAGAACTAGAACAGAACTAGAACAGAACTAGAACAGAACTAGAACAGAACTAGAACAGAACTAGAACAGAACTAGAACAGAACTAGAACAGAACTAGAACAGAACTAGAACAGAACTAGAACAGAACTAGAACAGAACTAGAACAGAACTAGAACAGAACTAGAACAGAACTAGAACAGAACTAGAACAGAACTAGAACAGAACTAGAACAGAAATAGAACAGAACTAGAACAGAACTAGAACAGAACTAGAACAGAACTAGAACAGAACTAGAACAGAACTAGAACAGAACTAGAACAGAACTAGAACAGAACTAGAACAGAACTAGAACAGAACTAGAACAGAACTAGAACAGAACTAGAACAGAACTAGAACAGAACTAGAACAGAACTAGAACAGAACTAGAACAGAACTAGAACAGAACTAGAATAGAACTAGAACAGAACTAGAACAGAACTAGAACAGAACTAGAACAGAACTAGAACAGAACTAGAACAGAACTAGAACAGAACTAGAACAGAACTAGAACAGAACTAGAACAGAACTAGAACAGAACTAGAGCAGAACTAGAACAGAACTAGAACAGGACTAAAGCAGACCTGGAACAGAAACAAATTGCCTCATTCGATCGATTACTCATAATTTTAAGCAAATACTGTATAGCATAACTTAGGGATTTTTTAAATAACTTATTTTGCAAAAACATGTTTGTCATCCGCCTAGCATACCACAGGTCCTAAGTTCAATCGCCGGCCAGATTCACTTGAAAAAAATAAATTTTCCAAAAGGCGGTGGTTAACCTTATAACTCAGCTAGCCACTGGTTGTTGAGTATTATTCTATGTAAAACTTATCTAACTAATGCATTTTCCCGTTCGGAGCCGGAGTTAAAAGTAGGTCCCCTTCAATGAGTCTAAATATAGAATCGGATGCAGCTGATCTAAACATATTCGGTTATTTGTCAAAACATTTCTTCTTCTGTTTTCCTTGAGTCCCAGTGGAGCATAGGTCAAAACATTTAGTTTAAAATAAATTCTTTCACTTTTGACGACAAAGTTACAATGTGGTAAACCTTATATGTTATTTATTATTTATATTGTCCTAGAAATATGCTACACAAATGTTACTGAACTTATGCCATTCACCTAAGTCTGTCTTGAACGACCATAGCATATTCTTTGTTGTTTAAATTTACTTTTTATTGAGTGCCAAATACTAAAAAAAATAAGTTCTCCAGAAAATCCACGAGCAAGTAATCAATATTATCTATTTTAATTCTTTCGTATAAAAAAAGTAGGTACAAATTATAAAAAAAACATAGACAAACCATAAAAGCGATATGGATTAACACATGGATAAATAGATATTTGTATATTCTCATTTACATGCAAACCTACGTACGAGTTCCTGTAAGTAAATAAAAGAGTTTGTCTGTTTGTCGTATTGAATACAATTACCCAATCAAATACACGCGACTTATTTAATAATACTTGAGCTTATACTATATTCTTATCGCATCTACATACTTATAAGTACATACATATATTTACATTTATTCACATAATAAAAGATATATGGGAGGCAATAAATTCTAACTGTGAACAAGTGAGAAAGTACAGTATGGTCGAAGTTGGATGATATCCTACATTAATGCGACATTATATATATAAAAAATCTTTTATCTATAAATATAAAACTCCACCGTTACTAAGTGATTCAGCATAGCCTAGCCCAAAAGAAGACAAGCTAGAAAGTTGATATTTGGATAGCAGGCACTTTTTTATATATAACACCACTAAGAAATTTTTCGAAATTTTGCCGTTTAAGTGTTAAAAAGGAATAATCTGTTCCGCTGTATCTGTGAAACTAAAAGCGATAGGAACAAAATTTGGTTTGGTTTGGCTACTAAAATAAATGACACATGTTTAGCACTTTTTCGAAAATGGGTAAAATAGGATAAAAACTAATTGTTGAGACTTTTTTCAAGACATATGTACCTTTTTAACCAGATTTTATTATTTCCAAAGTTTGAGCATGATTAAAAGATGTTAACACGTGCCACTGGGGGGTCTCTAAAAACGTAACTAGGTATCCCTTAGAGCGAAGATGGAATATTGTGAAAAAACCAATTTGTCTTCCTATATTATCAATTTTTGGAAAAAAAACCGCCTACTTTTGAAAATTTATTTTTTTCAAGTGGGTCTGGCCAGGGATCGAATTTGGGACCTCTGGTATGCTAGGCGGATGACTAACTTGCTATACCACGGAGGGCTGCGAGACCCTTTTCTAGGAATTTCGGCAGTTGTTACTTTTTGTAGTTTGGGTCACATATTTATGGATCACTTATCATTTTCTTCTGCTTGATTTGTTAAGATTTTTGTCGCCATATGGCTCTTAATGGTGTTTTCCACTGTCGACTCAAACAATGCTAGAACAACAAGTTTAGAACTAAGAATCCACAGTTGATTTATCATTTTGTTAACATATTTTTCTGATATTTTTTGTCAATGCTTTCGATTTCAATAGATTTTTGATAAAGTCTAGGTCTTGTTTTGCTGCTCAATACGATCGGGGGGGCGTTAAACCAGGCTTAACAGTAGACTCGAACGATGAAAACACAAAGTGCTTCCTGGGAGGTCAGCTTTAACTGGTAACGGAAGAGCTGTATTTTCAGCTTTTCACCAAGCATGTTGAACTTTACCTGGAGATCAGAAGGGCACAGCTTTCAAGATATATCAGTATCAGTTCTTCTGAAAATTCGTACACTGCTAGAGCTTGTTGCTCACCTTAGCTACTATTCACTTTCAGGAACGCCCAGAAGTTGTTCTTCAGTCCCAGTGCCAACTGCAACAGCTCTTGGTCGTCACTCTTGCCTGGCATTTCATCAGTTTTATTTGCAGTTCTTCTTTTATATTATCTTCTTCTTCTTCTGGTTGAGGTCCCGAAGTATTGGTACTTTAGATTCAGGAGCTCTCGAGCTAAGACCATCTTCAGGAGATTTCACGCTTCATTGAGTCTTTAAATATTTGATGCTGTTCTATCGAAGCACATAGCCACGACTGAGCTAACGAGACCCCAATCCTCTGAAAATTCGTACAC
The DNA here is from genome assembly GCA_933228675.1 of Stomorhina lunata. Lineage (NCBI taxonomy): Eukaryota > Metazoa > Arthropoda > Insecta > Diptera > Rhiniidae > Stomorhina > Stomorhina lunata. The sequence goes on along the minus strand of OW121741.1, from coordinate 87,036,324 downwards.
TGCTAGAGCTTGTTCCTCACCTTAGCTACTATTCACTTTTAGGAACGCCCAGGAGTCGTTCTTCAGTCCCATGTGATGTAATCGGATGCAGCTGTTGCCTGGCATCTCCAGTTACCATGTAAGAACTGTATCCAATTCCTACTTTAACCTCCTCGTGGTAAATCTTGGTAACCTGAGCGACCTAATTGAAGATGCGGCAAATAACCCGTGTGAAATTCTAGGTCAGGGATAATATGAGAGGAAGTTATCTTAGAGCCATTTCAAAGTATTTGGTCTAATAGTCTAAGATAATTGTACTTGGTAGAGTATGAAAATGCATCGTCTGTTCTCGGATCGAGAGGCTCGCTATACAAACGTGGACCGTGTCTTTGGACTTATCACCCATCGACTTAGCACTTGCGATGTTTTGAGCATGAAAAGAAACAATATTACAGAATATACTACTACAAGGGGTAATCATGCGAGAAATACCCCTGCTACGGCAGCTGGAACAAGGATTTAGGAGGTCTATGCAAGAACAGCGGTCTAGCAATAATGACAATTTCATGGTTAGGACCACTTTGAAGCTACGAGGCATTTCACGTTCTTCTGACTCTTCTTTTGTCTCGTCGTGACCTAGATCTTATAAAGTTTCGAAAATATATATTTTTTTTAAATGCTTACCCAAGTTTTCCGCTTCAAATTTTTTTGTCCAAGACCCTCTGTTGTTTCTTCAGCTTGAGCCAACTTTACGTTAACTCCGAGTATAAAATCTGGTCTTCGTGTGTGTCTTTGTTTCTTCTTCTAAAGTCATGATGTGCAATATCAAAGAGATCATCCAACTTTTAAAATAAAATACCGTATGTTGCAAACATAAGCAATATCCCACTATGCCAAACGAAATGTAGGGAAAAACACTCAACCTCAGAAAAATTATTCATTCAAGTGAAACGTACTAAGTACATTTCCTTAATAAAACGTAAGAATATAAAACACCCAGTATGTACTGGTTAAAATACGTGGTTTGTGTTAAAAATTACAAAAGGATAAATATGTTATACGATTATTTACTCCAGCAGTACAAAAGCCTAACATATTATACATAAATATGTGTGTATGTATTAAACAGACGTATCGCTCATTAGCTGCAAAATCGTCACAACCAAATTAGAAAATTAAGTTTTGAATAATGGTAAATTATTTTATAGAAAATAGCTGCTATTCGATATCGATTGAAATTTAAAAAACGAAACTTTTGTGTAGCACACTTTTAGGATAATTTAAATAATATATAACATATAGGGTTCATCACATTGTAATTGTCAAAAACGATATATATTTTGAATCCTTATGAAATTCTAAGACGATTGAGCGATGTCCGTCTGTCTGTCCGTCTGTCTGCCTGTCTGTCTGTCTGTCTGTCTGTCTGTCTGTCTGTCTGTCTGTCTGTCTGTCTGTCTGTCTGTCTGTCTGTCTGTCTGTCTGTCTGTCTGTCTGTCTGTCTGTCTGTCTGTCTGTCTGTCTGTCTGTCTGTCTGTCTGTCTGTCTGTCTGTCTGTCTGTCTGTCCGTCTGTCTGCCCGTCTGTCTGTTGAAATCACGATATAGCCTAAACGAAAGGAGCTAGCTCTCTGAAAAAATGTTGGTATTGAAATTGGGCAAAATCGGTACACATTTGACCATAGCTCCCATACAAAAAACTTACGAAAACAGCCTAAGTTTCACCTAAAATACACTTAAATACCAATAAATCTAAAAGTATTACAGATATAACCACTAAATTTTGCACAAGAAAGTCTTATATCAATGCCAGCAAATGTGCAAAATTTTGTTGCAATCGGTCACCATTTGACCTAGCTCCCATATAAGAAACTTACGAAAACACAAAAATTCAAAAACAAAAGGGGATTTATGTCCGTCAGATAAAATCGTGATAGCGCCTTAACTACAAGAGCTAGTAAGACTAAATTAAGCACAAGAAAGTCATATGTCAGTGCCAGCCAGTGTGCAAAATTTTGTTAGAATCGGTCACCATTTGACCATAGCTCCCATATAAAAAACTTATGGAAACACAAAAATATATAAAGAAAAGGTTGTTTATGTCCGTCTGTCCTTCAGATAAAAGCACGATAGCGCCTCAACGAAAAGAACTAGAGGGACTAAATTTTACATAAGTATTTTAGATGTCTTGTAAAAGATGTGTATTGAAAATGGACAAAATCGGTTCAAATTTAGTTAGAGCTCCCATATAACCCCGCACCGGGAAACACATTAATGCTGATAAATTGAATGCAATTGTAATAGCTATGACGATTAAATTTAAAATAGGGAAGTTTTATGCAATTTTTGATCAGTTTATCAAATTTTATAGGAATCAGTCCATATTTGGCTTTAGCTTTCATATAAAAAACACTCACGGAAACCAAAAAATTTAGCAAAGGCCAGTTAAAAGCTATAAAATTAGAAACTATGATAACTATGGCCACTAAATTTGCAAGAATAAGCTCTATATATATACCAGCCAGTGTGTAAAATTTTGTTACAATCGGTCAACATTTGGCTATAATTCTTATATATATATAACATCCCCTTTTTATATCTACAATTAAAAAGATTTGGAGCTACATTCATTATATTAAGATTTCACCTATAAAATTAGATAGGCATCAATCAATGATCAGCCCAGACTTTATATATGATGAATGCATTAGGAACTCCTAACGAAATATATGGACCTGCCGTATTCCTATTAACGTGTTTACCTCAATTACATATTAAGCACAACGAAAAGTACTTAACAACTTATTAATGTAAAACTATACCCGGTTATGAGACCGAATTCGGATCAAAGTAAATACTGGGGAAACCACTAAAATATTTTTAAATGTTGAACTACAAAGCTACGGCAACCGAATTTAGTCCAAAGGTTTTACCAACAATACCAATTAGCTTAGCGATTTTTTTCCGTTTTGGTCCAGATTTTGAATTAGCTGCACTCTTGTAGATATATGAAATATGTTTCTAAATTTAACACAACTTGATGGTGGGTATATAAGATTCGGCACAGCCGAATATAACACTCTTACTTGTTTTTTTTTTTGTCCAAAGTTTCCTGATAGTCAAATTAATTCATTTAAACCAAATGTTTTGACAAAACACGTATATTATTTTTAGAAATCAAATTTTATTAAATTTTTAATAAAATAAAAAAAATAAAAAAAATCCGTATGATATGTTACATAATATTTGCTTAAGTCTAAGTTTTCTATCGATATCGAATTCTGGTATGAAGCCCCCAAATTCATTCTGAAAATAATTCAATTAATTTTATTTTAAAAACTAACCCCCTTATTCATAATCAAAAAATAAAGCTATAGTAAGCTTATAATTCTAATTTTCCATACAAATTTCAAATTATAATAATTTTATCATTATACCCTTCACCACCATAGGTGGAAAGGGTATTATAACGCATAGAAATATTTGTCTTTGACCCACCTTTTAGTATACCAATAGACTTAGAATCACTTTCTGAGTCGATTTAGCGATGTCCGTCCGTCCGTCCGTCCGTCCGTCTGTCCGTCTGGCTGGCTGGACCCCCATGTAAACCTTGTAATCAAACTACAGGTCGCAATTCTAAAGATAATTTGATGAAATTTGGCACAGATCATTTTTTTGATAATGGGACCATGGCTATTGAAATTGGTCAAAATCGGTCCATAGGTCCCACTTCCCGGAATTGCTAAATTGGCCACAAATATCAATATTTTTTTATGAAATTTAAAACAAATACTGCTAATGTAAACTTAAATCACTGTACCAAATTTCGTTGAAATCGGTCCACATTTGACCATAGCTCCCATATAAACTCTTCTTCAAAAACGCACTAAATGAGATTAAAAATCACTAAAACGCTCGTAAATCTAATAATTATAAAAATTTTGAGTTTATTTTTTGCATACATAATTATTGTAACAACTGTAATCAATTTGCCAAATTTCGAGATAATCGGTCCACATTTGACCCTAGCTCTCATATAAGTCCAAATGATGGAAACAGGTTGAATATATACGTTTTGAGAAAATGTTTGTATGATGGCAAAATTTAGCAAATATTTGTCTTTATACAGGAAAAATAACACCTTTGACCTTAGTGGTGAAGGGTATCGTATGTTCGGCTTGACCGACTATAGCGCTTTCTTACTTGTTTTTAAATTTGTTTATGAATTACGGGGTTACAATTTTGGTTTATATCATTGTTGCAGCAAACAAGCGATATATACGTCGGATTTCAAATTATATTTAAATTATTTGTATTTGATGGAATATAAAAGCAAAATTAAATTGAAAACCCTTTATACAAAATATCGCTTGGGAAAATAGAATTTAAGGTTTTTTTCAAATAAATTGGTGTTTATTGGCTTTACAAAACATTCTTGTTTTTACTTTCATGTTCTATACTTGATCAGATGGATTTTATAGAATTTATAATACATTGCACAATTTTAATACATAGAAAGTTTTATTTTTTCTATATTCGTTTTTATGCCATAAATAGCGTAAATAAATATTATTATAACATGTCATTTTTCCTATTTTGTGCACAGATAAAAAATAAATATAATTTGTGATAAAAAGGAATTTGAAATTGCCAATATAAACAAAATTTAATATTTTTTTGCAAAAATATAAAATGATTTAGTTTTATCGGTGACTAATGTAATGCATTGTAGTGAGTTCAAAAAATATATATTTTAAAAATATTTTATTGAGTCTTTTTCTTTTATTCCAACTTAATTTAATTTATCGTAATAAGAAATAAATATTCGATATAATATACATACATACATACATATATTTTTTTTAAAAGCCTAAAGATTTTAAAATACAAAAAAATTGTAATTAAATTCATTGACGAAAGTCTTGTTTAACCCTCCGGCGGGTGAGAAGGTACTTGGGAACCTTTTTCATTTTCAAACTGAAATTACTCCTTGATGGTCCCGACCCCAACATGTATTCTAATGAAATTTGATCTATAATTCTTCAAAAAGCGATCGGACCAATAGTTTAGTTTCTATTGAGATTTAAATATGTTTAGTACGGGAACGTGTGAAGGGGTCCGCTGGGGCCTTATACGAAAATTTCAAGAAATCATTAATAAATGTACTGTCTTTTGGCCTGTTTTATGTTTGAACACATCACAAACGTGTTCCTCGAATTTTAGTTACTTTTTGGATTTTTTTATTGTGCCTTTTCTTGAAACATAACAAGAAGAACTAAGCGGTGTGTTTAGTTAAGTTGTAATACTTATATTTTGACATTTGGCAAAAATACAGACCTCCATAATTTTACTTTTATTTTCCCCTTTCAATAATTATACTATTTTTTAACTACTACTAGGAATGTTAAGTTAAAAAGCAACTTTGTTTTTTTCTAGCACATCATATAAAACATACCCATTTTATATGCCTATAACTTTTGATACGGTTATCAGATGAAACTAGGCTCATATTTCAGCGTATATCCTGTAGTTTCATGTTATTTTAATTAAAGAAGTAAGAAAGCGCTATAGTCGGTCAAGCCCGACCATACGATACCCTTCACCACTAAGGTCAAAGGTGTTATTTTTCCTGTATAAAGACAAATATTTGCTAAATTTTGCCATCATTCAAACATTTTCTCAAAACTTATATATCGGGTGTTTTTTATTGAGGTATAGAACTTTAAGTTGGCATCACTTTTTTAACTGGCGGCCATTTTGTCAGCTGTCAAGGGATTAATATTTAGTTTGGTTTGCCATTTCATCATGAACAGGTTGACAAAAGAACAACGCTTGCAAATCGTGCAAATTTATTTCGAAAATAATGGTTCAGTTCGCGAAGTTTACCGCAAGCTCCGTCCATTTTATGGTCGACATAGTCGTCCATCAGAGCAATTAATTCGGTTAACCATGGATCGTTTTCGCACTACGTTTACTCTATGTGATAATACGCATCCGCAGCGACGTCGAACAGTGCGCACCGAAGAAACAATTGCCGCTGTAGAGCAAAGTGTTGAAGAGGACCCGAATGAATCGATTCGCCACCGTGCACAGCAATTGGAGCTTTGTCCATCAACTTTATGGAAGATTTTGCGCAAAGATCTTGGCTTGCGACCTTACAAGATCCAGCTTGTGCAAGAATTAAAGTCGCGAGACCATGCAATACGTCGTGATTTTGGTGTATGGGCCGAAAATGAGATTGATCTCGATGCTGATTTTCATCGCAAAATTTTGTTCAGTGATGAGGCTCATTTTTGGTTGAATGGCTACGTCAAGAAGCAAAATTGCCGCATTTGGAGTGAAGAGAATCCACATGAGACCCTTGAGACGCCATTACATCCACAAAAACTGACTGTTTGGTGTGCTCTATGGGCTGGTGGAGTCATTGGGCCATACTTTTTCCGAAATAATGCTGGAGAGTCAGTTACCATAAATGGAGACCGGTATAGAGCCATGATAACCGACTATTTTGTTCCCCAATTGGATGGCATGAATGTGGATGAGTAGTGGTTCCAACAAGACGGCGCTACATGCCACACAGCGCACGTCACAATTGATTTATTGAAGGAAACATTCGATGAGAGCTTAATTTTGCGGAATGGACCTGTCAATTGGCCACCAAGATCGTGCGATTTGACACCACTGGATTATTTTCTTTGGGGATCTGTGAAGTCGCTCGTCTACGCCAACAAACCAGAAACGTTAGGGGACTTGGAAGCCAACATTCGTGGCGTTATTGCCAACATACGGCCCCATATGCTCGAAAAAGTAGTTGAAAATTAAACCTGTAGAATTGGCTTTATTCGAGCCAGCCGCGGCGGCCACATGCCCGAAATCATATTTAAACATTAATGGCATAAAATTATCCTTCCAATAAAGCCAAATTGATGGACATTAAAACGATTTTCTTGTATTTTATTTCAATTCGAAGTTCTATACCTCTAAAAAAAACACCCGTTATTTAAGCTGTTTCATCATTTGGGCTTATATGAGAGCTAGGGTCAAATGTGGACCGATTATCTCGAAATTTAGCAAATTGATTACAGTTGTTACAAAAATTATGTACGCAAAAAATAAATTCAAAATTTTCAATATCTTTGGTTTTACGAGCGTTTTAGTGATTTTTTTGTCTCATTTAGAAGAGTTTGTATGGGAGCTATGGTCAAATGTGGACTGATTTCAACGAAATTTGGTACAGTGATTAAGGTTTACATAAAAATTATATGTTTTAAATTTCATGAAAATATATTGATATTTGTGGCCAATATGTCAATTCCGGGAAGTGGGACCTATGGGAGGTACCATAAAAAATGGACCGATTTTGACCAATTTCAACAGTCATGGTCACATTATCAAAAAAATGATCTGTACCAAATTTCATCAAATTATCTTTAGAATTACGACCTGTAGTTTGATTACAAGGTTTACATGGGGGTCCAGCCAGCCAGACGGACGGGCGGACGGACGGACGGACATCGCTAAATCGACTCAGAAAGTGATTCTAAGCCTATTGGTATACTAAAAGGTGGGTCTAAGACAAATATTTCTATGCGTTACATGCATCAGCACAAACTTATAATACCCTTTCCACCTATGGTGGTGAAGGGTATAAAAAGTAAGAGTATTATATTCGGCTGTGCCGAATCTTATATACCCACCATCAAGTTGTGTTAAATTTAGAGACATATCTCATATATCTAAAAAATGTGGACCAAATTCGAAAAAAATGTTCAACATTTAAAAGTATCTAAGTGGTTTCCCTAGTATTTTCTTTAAACAAAATTTTATCTCAAAATCGGGTACAGTTAAGCATTAATAATCTTTTAAAAATTTTCGTTTAGCTTAATATTTAGTTAGGATAAACATGTTAATAGCAATATGACAATTCCATGTATTTTGTTAGGATTTGCTAATGCATCTACCGTATATAAAGGATATATGTGCAATCTTAATATGCTGACTGTACGTCCGAATCTTTTTGATTGCAGATATAACAAGTAAGAGTGTTATATTCGGCTATGCCGAATCTTATATACCCACCATCAAGTTGTGTTAAATTTAGAAACATATTTCATATATCTACAAGGGTGCAGCTAATTCAAAGTCTCGACCAAAACTGAAAAAATCGCTAAGCTAATTGGTATTGTTGGTAAAACCTTTGGACTAAATTCGGTTCCCGTAGCTTTATAGTTCAACATTTAAAAATATTTGAGTGGCTTCCCCAGTATTTACTTTGATCAAAATTTGGTCTCATAACTGGGTATAGTTTTACATTAATAAGTTGTTAAATACTTTTCGTTGTGCTTAATATGCAGTTAGGCTAAACACGTTAATAGTAATACGGCAGGTCCATATATTTCGTTAGTAGTTCCTAATGCATTCATCATATATAAAGTCTGGGCTGAATATTGTTTGATGCCTATCTAATTTTATAGGTGCAATCTTAATATAATGAATGTACCTCCAAATCTTTTTGATTGTAGATATAAAAAGGGGATGTTATATATATAAGAATTATAGCCAAATGTTCACCGATTGTAACAAAATTTTACACACTGGCTGGTATATATATAGAGCTTATTTTTGAAAAATTTAGTGGTCATACCGATCATAGTTTCTAATTTAATAGCTTTTAACTGGCCTTTGCTAAAATATTTGGTTTCCGAGAGTATTTTTTATATGAAAGCTAAAGTCAAATATGGACTGATTCCTATAAAATTTAATAAACTGACAAAAATTGCATAAAACTTCCCTATTTTAAATATAATCGTCATAGCTATTACAATTGTATTCAATTTATCAGCATTAATGTGTTTCCCGGGGTGGGGTTATATGGGAGCTCTAACTAAATTTGAACCGATTTTGTCCATTTTCAACACACATCTTTCTCAAGACATCCAAAATACTTTTGTAAAATTTTGTTCCTCTAGCTCTTTTCGTTAAGGACAGACGGACATAAACAACCATTTCTTTATGTATTTTTGTGTTTCCATAAGTTTTTTATATGGGAGCTATGGTCAAATGGTGACCGATTGTGACGAAATTTTGCACACTGGCTGGCATTGACATAAGACTTCCTTGTGCTTAATTTGGTCTTACTAGCTCTTATAGTTAAGGAGCTATCACGATTTTATCTGACGGACAGACGGACATAAACAACCTTTTCTTTATGTATTTTTGTATTTCCATAAGTTTTTTATATGGGAGCTATGGTGAAATGGGGACCGATTGTGACAAAATTGGATACTGCCTGACATTGACATAAGACTTCCTTGTGCAAAATTTAGTGGCCAAAGCTATTACAGTTTACCATTTATTGGCATTTAAGTATATTTAAGGTGGAATTTAGGCTGTTTCCGGCTAATGGCTAAATATGAACCGATTTCGATGAAAATTTGTATCGTCGGCCTATATCTAAAATGGCTTATCTGCTAAATACTGATTTTTCAAGAGAAGCAAAAAACTCTTTAATTCCCTTTTTAGTGAGTTTTTAACAAAGTGATCTTTGACGACATGATTGGTAGACTCCTTCCCATTTCTTGAAATAACATTTATTAAATAAAAACCAATATTCGCGATTTTATTGTAGATCAGCCGTTTTGCCTTCAAAGATTTTTATATAAAAGTTAAAAATGTGTAGATAAACCATTTTGTTCGTAGTGAATTTGAATGAAAGTGGATTGCATAATATAATTTAAGAAATTTATGTATTAGACAATACTCCCTCATGATTTGGGATACTTGTAAACTACTTTTAAAAATGCACTTTCTTTTATAAAAGTTAAAAGATTTTATAATTTTTCGTCTTTCCTTCTTATTGCTAAGAGTTATAGAATGTATTTTTGGAAGTTTATGCGTAGTGAATAGCCTTTTAAACATCACTATAAACACTGCATTTGTTCGCATTTTCTGTTGAACAATGTGAAGATAGAAAAATTTTGAAAGCACATTTGAATTAAGCGTTACCACTCATCAGAAAAGTAAAAAAAGTTTTAATAATTTTACCTTCATACAGATTTTTGGTTTACAACTTCTATGACTATTTAGGAAAAACAATGTAGATAAACCGTTTTGTCTTCGAAAAAAATTATTTATATAGTTAAGCCAAACAAAAAAGTGAATAAGTCGCGAATAAATTAACATTTTGATAAAAAAAAAATCGCACTATATGTAATGCGCGTCATACGGAATCGTATGGTATAAAAATCTCAATTTCTAAAATCTGCAGATAAGCCATTTTAGATATAGGCCGACGATATGCTGTCTAGTGCTTATGTAAAACTTCTATATAGTTTTATCGTCATAACTGTTATAATTTGTCATTTATTAGCAAATACGCGATTAGCCTAGACGAGTTTATACGGGTGCTATGGTCAAATGTGAAGCGATTTTGTCCGATTTCAATACCAAAACATTCCAAGAAGTGAATGAGTGACTTATATCCTTTTGTTAAAGTTTTATCATGCCAACAACAGACTGACGGACATACATACGAACAGACAGACGGACATCGCTCAATAGTCTTAGAATTTCATTAGGATTCAGAATATATCGTTACTTTAATATAGAAAAGCCCTAACTAATATTTTTCTTACATTACAGGAGGGAGAAAATAAACTAAATAAAATCTTAAGTTTTGAAGATACATACATTTTTTAAACGCAGTTTTTTACTAAATTCTCTGAAGGATTTAATGTCATAATAATGTTTTTTGAAATTATAATATTTTTATAAAATTACATACGATAAAGCTTTAACAAGCAATTTGAATGAAAAACTACTTAGGGCCTTTCTATATTAAAGTAACGATATATCTCTTTTGGTTTTTGAGCCAATATTAAAGAAATTACAAACTGAATGACAATCTCAATGTATCCCCCATTCTTTTTGATGGTGGGTATAAAAAGTGGAGCTAGTCTAGGAAACAATTTTAAAGTCGTACTTATGCAAAATCCGACGAAAACTACAAAATAAATAGCACTTAATCACAACGTCTGCCAAAAATAAAATGAAATGGTTAAGAGTTGTATTTTCCGATTGACGGACCCGACGGGTATAACTATTATATTCATGGCCTAAATAAGGAGGAATTATTTTTGAGCCACAGACACAGTTGAGTTGGCAGGGTAGTGGAATGATGTGCCATTTTGCATTATGATGCCATTGAATTGGTTTTAATATCCCACAAAATGACAGCAACGACTTACAAAAACATTCTGGCGGATTTCGAAAATTTAATAGCATTTGCAAATTTACGTAGAAAAATAAAATTAAAAAAATGTGAACATTTTTAAAGCACCAGTTTTGATTTCGCCGATTTTCGTCAAATGTATTTTTTTTTTCATTATTTGGAAAAACGCTTGTAAGATTTTACTTCTATTCAATTTTAATAAAGCTATTGATAATTCCGGTGAACCGCCATGGTAAAGCAGGTTAGTCATGCACCTATATCATACCAGAGGTCCCAAGTTTTATCCCTGGCTAGACCCGCTTAAAAAAAATTAAAAAACAAGTAAGAAAGTGCTATAGTCAGTCAAAACCGACCATACGATACCCTTCATCACTAAGGTCAAAGGTGTTCTTTTTCCTGTATATAGTAAAATTTTTGCAAAATTTTCCCATTATGCAAATATTTTTTCAAAACTTATATATTTAAGCTGTTTTCTTCATTTGGACTTATATGAGAGCTAGGGTCAAATGTGGACTGATTATCTCGAAATTTGGTAAGTTGATTACAGATGTTACAAAAATAAACTTAAATTTCGCATTATCTTCAGATTTGATTTTTGTCTCATTTAGTGTGTTTTGAAAGAAGAGTTTGTATGGAGCTATGGTCAAATATGGACCGATTTCAACGAAATTTGGTGCAGTGATTTAACTTTACACAAGCAGTATTTATTTTTAATTTCACAAAAAAATATTGATTTTTGTGGTCAATATATCAATTCCGGGAAGTGGAACCTATGGGTGGTACCATAAATAATGGATCGATTTTGACGATAGCCATTGTCCCATTATCAAAAAAATGATCTGTGCAAAATTTTATCAAATTACCTTTAGAATTGCGACCAGACGGAGGAACGGACGGACATCGCTAAATCGACTCAGAACGTGATTCTAAGTCTATTGGTATACTAAAAGCTGGGTATAAGACAAATATTTCTATGCGTTACATACATCAGCACAAACTTATAATACCCTTTCCACCTATGGTGGTGAGGGGTATAAAAAGTAAGAGTATTATATTCGACTGTGCCGAATCTTATATACTCACCATCAAGTTTTAGAGACATATCTCATATATCTACAAAATGTGGACCAAATTCGAAAAAAATGTTCAACATTTAAAAGTATCTAAGTGGTTTTCCTAGTATTTTCTTTAAACGAAATTTTATCTCGAAATCGGGTACAGTTAAGCATTAATAATCTTTTAAAAAATTTTCGTTTAGCTTAATATTTAGTTAGAATAAACATGTTAATAGCAATATGACAATTCCATGTATTTTGTTAGGATTTGCTAATGCATCTACCGTATATAAAGGATATATGTGCAATCTTAATAGGCTGACTGTACGTCCGAATCTTTTTGATTGTAGATATAACAAGTAAGAGTGTTATATTCGGCTATGCCGAATCTTATATACCCACCATCAAGTTGTGTTAAATTTAGAAACATATTTCATATATCTACAAGGGTGCAGCTAATTCAAAGTCTCGACCAAAACTGAAAAAATCGCTAAGCTAATTGGTATTGTTGGTAAAACCTTTGGACTAAATTCGGTTCCCGTAGCTTTATAGTTCAACATTTAAAAATATTTGAGTGGCTTCCCCAGTATTTACTTTGATCAAAATTCGGTCTCATAACTGGGTATAGTTTTACATTAATAAGTTGTTAAATGCTTTTCGTTGTGCTTAATATGTAGTTAGGCTAAACACGTTAATAGTAATACGGCAGGTCCATATATTTCGTTAGGAGTTCCTAATGCATTCATCATATATAAAGTCTGGGCTGAATATTGTTTGATGCCTATCTAATTTTATAGGTGCAATCTTAATATAATGAATGTACCTCCAAATCTTTTTGATTGTAGATATAAAAAGGGGATGTTATATATATAAGAATTATAGCCAAATGTTGACCGATTGTAACAAAATTTTACACACTGGTTGGTATATATATAGAGCTTATTTTTGAAAAATTTATTGGTCATACCGATCATAGTTTCTAATTTAATAGCTTTTAACTGGCCTTTGCTAAAATATTTGGTTTCCGAGAGTATTTTTTATATGAAAGCTAAAGTCAAATATGGACTGATTCCTATAAAATTTAATAAACTGACAAAAATTGCATAAAACTTCCCTATATTAAATATAATCGTCATAGCTATTACAATTGTATTCAATTTATCAGCATTAATGTGTTTCCCGGGGTGGGGTTATATGGGAGCTCTAACTAAATTTGAACCGATTTTGTCCATTTTCAACACACATCTTTTTCCAGATATCCAAAATACTTTTGTTAAATTTTGTCTCTCTAGCTCTTTTCGTTAAGGCGCTATCGTGCTTTTATCTGACGGACAGACGGACATAAACAACCTTTTCTTTATGTATTTTTGTATTTCCATAAGTTTTTTATATGGGAGCTATGGTGAAATGGGGACCGATTGTGACAAAATTGCATACTGGCTGACATTGACATAAGACTTCCTTGTGCAAAATTTAGTGGCCAAAGCTATTACAGTTTACCATTTATTGGCATTTAAGTATATTTAAGGTGGAATTTAGGCTGTTTCCGGCTAATGGCTAAATATGAACCGATTTCGATGAAAATTTGTATCGTCGGCCTATATCTAAAATGGCTTATCTGCTAAATACTGATTTTTCAAGAGAAACAAAAAACTCTTTAATTCCCTTTTTAGTGAGTTTTTAACAAAGTGATCTTTGACGACATGATTGGTAGACTCCTTCCCATTTCTTGAAATAACATTTATTAAATAAAAACCAACATTCGCGATTTTATTGTAGATCAGCCGTTTTGCCTTCAAAGATTTTTATATAAAAGGTAAAAATGTGTAGATAAACCATTTTGTTCGTAGTGAATTTGAATGAAAGTGGATTGCATAATATAATTTAAGAAATTTATGTATTAGACAATACTCCCTCATGATTTGGGATACTTGTAAACTACTTTTAAAAATGCACTTTCTTTTATAAAAGTTAAAAGATTTTATAATTTTTCGTCTTTCCTTCTTATTGCTAAGAGTTATAGAATGTATTTTTGGAAGTTTATGCGTAGTGAATAGCCTTTTAAACATCACTATAAACACTGCATTTGTTCGCATTTTCTGTTGAACAATGTGAAGATAGAAAAATTTTGAAAGCACATTTGAATTAAGCGTATTACCACTCATCAGAAAAGTAAAAAAAGTTTTAATAATTTTACCTTCATACAGATTTTTGGTTTACAACTTCTATGACTATTTAGGAAAAAAAATGTAGATAAACCGTTTTGTCTTCGAAAAAAATTATTTATATAGATAAGCCAAACAAAAAAGTGAATAAGTCGCGAATAAATTAACATTTTGATAAAAAAAAAAAATCGCACTATATGTAATGCGCGTCATACGGAATCGTATGGTATAAAAATCTCAATTTCTAAAATCTGCAGATAAGCCATTTTAGATATAGGCCGACGATATGCTGCCTAGTGCTTATGTAAAACTTCTATATAGTTTTATCGTCATAACTGTTATAATTTGTCATTTATTGGCAAATACGCGATTAGCCTAGACGAGTTTATACGGGTGCTATGGTCAAATGTGATGCGATTTTGTCCGATTTCAATACCAAAACATTCCAAGAAGTGAATGAGTGACTTATATCTTTTTGTTAAAGTTTTATCATGCCAACAACAGACTGACGGACATACATACGAACAGACAGACGGACATCGCTCAATAGTCTTAGAATTTCATTAGGATTCAGAATATATATCTCTTTTGGTTTTTGAGCCAATATTAAAGAAATTACAAACTGAATGACAATCTCAATGTATCCCCCATTCTTTTTGATGGTGGGTATAAAAAGTGGAGCTAGTCTAGGAAACAATTTTAAAGTCGTACTTATGCAAAATCCGACGAAAACTACAAAATAAATAGCACTTAATCACAACGTCTGCCAAAAATAAAATGAAATGGTTAAGAGTTGTATTTTCCGATTGACGGACCCGACGGGTATAACTATTATATTCATGGCCTAAATAAGGAGGAATTATTTTTGAGCCACAGACACAGTTGAGTTGGCAGGGTAGTGGAATGGTGTGCCATTTTGCATTATGATGCCATTGAATTGGTTTTAATATCCCACAAAATGACAGCAACGACTTACAAAAACATTCTGGCGGATTTCGAAAATTTAATAGCATTTGCAAATTTACGTAGAAAAATAAAATTAAAAAAATGTGAACATTTTTAAAGCACCAGTTTTGATTTCGCCGATTTTCGTCAAATGTATTTTTTTTTTTCATTATTTGGAAAAATGCTTGTAAGATTTTACTTCTATTCAATTTTAATAAAGCTATTGATGATTCCGGTGAACCGCCGTGGTAAAGCAGGTTAGTCATGCACCTATATCATACCAGAGATCCCAAGTTTGATCCTTAAAAAAAATTAAAAAACAAGTAAGAAAGTGCTATAGTCAGTCAAAACCGACCATACGATACCCTTCATCACTAAGGTCAAAGGTGTTCTTTTTCCTGTATAAAGTAAAATTTTTGCAAAATTTTCCCATTATGCAAATATTTTTTCAAAACTTATATATTTAAGCTGTTTTCTTCATTTGGACTTATATGAGAGCTAGGGTCAAATGTGGACCGATTATCTCGAAATTTGGTAAGTTGATTACAGATGTTACAAAAATAAACTTAAATTTCGCATTATCTTCAGATTTATGAGCGTTTTAGTGATTTTTGTCTCATTTAGCGTGTTTTGAAAGAAGAGTTTGTATGGAGCTATGGTCAAATATGGACCGATTTCAACGAAATTTGGTGCAGTGATTTAACTTTACACAAGCAGTATTTATTTTTAATTTCTCAAAAAAATATTGATTTTTGTGGTCAATATATCAATTCCGGAAAGTGGAACCTATGGGTGGTACCATAAATAATGGATCGATTTTGACGATAGCCATTGTCCCATTATCAAAAAAATGATCTGTGCAAAATTTTATCAAATTACCTTTAGAATTGCGACCAGACGGAGGAACGGACGGACATCGCTAAATCGACTCAGAACGTGATTCTAAGTCTATTGGTATACTAAAAGCTGGGTATAAGACAAATATTTCTATGCGTTACATACATCATCACAAACTTATAGTACCCTTTGCACCTATGGTGGTGAAGGGTATATAAAACTGTTCAACTCATAACTCAGCTAGCCACTAGATTTTGAGTATTAGGCTATGTAAAACCTTTCTAACTTATGGATTTTGCCGTTCGGAACCGGAGTTCAAACGTTAATCTCTTTTAATGTGTCTAAAGAATATAATCGGATGCAGCTCACTTTCTGAGAGAAGTAGCCCTTGTTTCAATTGGAATGTCGTGGGAATTATGTATGTATGCATTGTGTAAACAAAGATATAGGTATATTAGGGTGGGTCGTTTTTTGTCTCTGATCGACTTCTAATAGCGAAATTATATGGCCAAATTATGTCAATCGGAAGTATGCAAAATATTATTGATTTATTTTTAGGATACGAGCCCGCGCAACGGGCCCAAAGTTTTTGAGCCCATTTGTATGGGGAAAAATTAGAGTATTTGCAGTTTTGGCTACATTTCGTCTATTTACAATTTATTTTTAAGAGAAAAGATAATGGAATTTAAAAGTGAACTAATGCGGCTTTAATTAAAGTCATCAATAATTAAAGTCCATAAAACAGTTTTGAAGTTATTGAGATTTTCCCCCAAAAATTCGTATCCTTGACAATACGCCTAAGTATACACCGCTAGAAAAAAACTACTTTGGACAAAAGCTCGCAAAGCAAGAGATGATTTATCATTTTGAGACTTGTAAGTACTTCATAGTTTAATTTTGTTAAAATATAACAATATTTACTTAGTTTTTTCATAATCGAAAATGGGTCATTTTTCTCAGGTGGGTTTCAAAACACATCTTTTATTTTTTTGAAAATTTTGTTTAACAAATATTACAAATTTGTATTCAAAAAAATTTTGGTCGATATCTCAAACCATTTTCCCGTACCTTGTGTTCGAATTCGACGAATTTCGCAAAAAAGTAATTTTTTGCTCATAATTTGAGTAAATGCTTCATAAATCTTATTTATGTTCAATTTTAATAATGTAATGTGAAATAAAATTATCCAAACTATGGAAAATATAAACAGGTTCTTTGTTTTTAAAATTGGATAAACTTAACCCTATTTTCCGGAGGCAAGAATTAAAAATTTGATTTCTTGTATTTTTTTTTTTATTTTTGAAATACGTAATGTTATTAATTTATTACTGAATTTTAATAAATATACTTAAAAGTAATTATTTTACACAAAGACAAAGTGGTTTTTTATCAAAATTTTCTGAAAAAAGTGCCAAAAAAAAAACTTGGGTCATTTTTGACCCCATGTTTAAAAAGGGTTAAAATATTTTTTTTTTTTTTAATAAAAAAGACTTTGTGTAAAATGTGTAAAATAATTACTTTTAGGTATATTTAATAAAATTCAGTAATAAATTAATAACATTACGTATTTAACCCTTATGTGTATAGCAAAAAAAGCACCTTTAAGAGAATGGCAAGGTACCCGGGTACCTATATGGAAAAATTATTGTAAACAAACATTTTTGGAGAAAATAAATGAGTGATCTCGGAAAATAACTCTGAGAGTTACAATGCACGTTCATTTATAGTAAATAGTAAATCTCAAGGTGAATTCAACGTGGCGGTTGTAAGGATACAAGTCATGGCGAATATATATGTATACCATAAATTTGTATTAAGTAAATTAAGTTTGTACTACAGGAAGATGTTGCCTCCAATTTTTCTACATTTGACTCCAATAATCCAAAGACATGATTTATAACCTTAAAATCGGTTGAAGACTTTTCTAATTATCAAAGGTTTTATAAAATATCCTATGTCCTTGAAGACTCTCCTGAGCATAAGCTATAAAAAATTATTATTTTTAAAAAACTTTAAAAAGTTTGACTAGTTTTACTTTTTTAAGGCTTTAGGATATTTAAATAACCATTTTTGATGCAATGGGCTAACGATATGTCACTTTTGCACAGGACGAAAAAAAGAATTTTGTTCATACCGTTTTAAAAACTCCTTTTTGGTTTTTTAAAATAGATCGTTAAACGAACTCGAAAAAAGTAAAAAAAAGTTCCCGTTATAGTTAGAGCCCCCTACAGATTACCACAAAGAAAGAACTAGAGCAATATCTTTAACGGCTTAGTCGTACCTGCGACTTAAATTCAAAGGATTTCGACAAAAACATAATTTTTCATCAAAGTTATAAAAAGGCACGTAAATTGTTATATATTAGCAGTTTTTATAAGCAGAACTGAAATTATGATTGTTACAACGGATAAAAATATATATTTTAGAATATTGGTTGAAATTGGATGTCAATAGCCCTTTAATAACCAGGGTCAAGAACAAAATTTGAAAAAAATTCGAAACTATGTATAAAACAAAGAAAATCGTGTAAATCTTGTTTCTACATAAATATTCATATATAAAATATTTATAACTAATCTGTCTAATTTTGCTTTAGTTATCTTTCAATAAAATTTTACTTTTTAATACAGTTTTTTCATATACAATGTATGAAGGTACCCGGGTACCTTGCCGTACGGTTATGTATATAAGATATAAATTGGACCACAGCGCCTATACAATATAATTTTTTAGCTTAAAAGCAATAATAATTAATATAATAATAATAGTTAGGAGTTCTCAAGAAGTTTGAGGTTTGTGAACCATCTGTTTCCATTAAAAAAGTTAAGATGAAAGTGCTAAAGGTACCGGGGTACCTTGGTATACACATAAGGGTTAAAAAATAAAAAATAATACAAAAAATCAAATTTTTCATTTTTGCCTCCGGAAAAAAAGGGTTAAGTTTACCCAATTTTAAAACAAAGAACCTGTTTATATTTTTCATAGTATGGATAATTTTATTCCATATAAACATTATTAAAATTGAACATAAATAAGATTTATTAAGCATTTACTCAAATTATGAGCAAAAAATTACTTTTTTGCGAAATTCGTCGAATTCGAACACAAGGTACGGGGAAATGGTTTGAGATATCGACCTCAATTTTTGAGTTTTATTGTCTTTTTTATCTTTTTTAACACACTGATGAGAGAAATTCAAATTTGTAATATTGGTTTAACAAAATTTTCAAAAAATTAAAAAATGTGTTTTGAAACCCACCTGAGAAAAATGACCCATTTTCGATTATGAAAAAAACTAAGTAAATATTGTTATATTTAAACAAAATTAAACTATGAAGTACTTACAAGTCTCAAAATGATAAATCATGTCTTGCTTTGCGAACTTTTGTCCAAAGTAGTTTTTTCTAGCGGTGTATCCTTAGGCGTATTGTCAAGGACACGAATTTTTGGGGGAAAATCGCAACAACTTCAAAACTGTTTTATGGATTTCAAATATTGATGACTTCGATTAAAGCCGCACTAGTTCACTTTTACATTCCATTATCTTTTCCCTTTAAAATAAATTGTAAATGGACGAAATGTAGCAAAAACTGCAAATACTCTCAGTTTTCCCCATACAAATGGGCTCAAAAACTCTGGGCTCGTTGCGCGGGCTCGTATCCTAAAAATAGATCAATAATATTTTGCACACTTCCGATTGACATAATTTGGCCATATTATTTTACTATTAGAAGTCGATCAGATACAAAAGTCAAAAACGAACCACCCTAATGTATATATTAGTGTAATACTAATGTATTCTGTATTTTGTGTATAAAATCTGCTAAATACTCCACCGTGCGTAGGTCTTTTAAATAACAAAAGATTTGCTTAGATAATTTTGAGAATACATGAATGTATGTCTCAGGAAAAGGATTGATAACAATAAAGGAATTGAAAGGGAAATGCTTGTACACATTAAAAAAAAAACTTCTAGGCTAAAAGGATGTTTTTTTTGGCTTCCAATGCATTTGGTTTTGTTATCACCTTTTCAATTGTAATACGATTTTTTATTGATGTTCAGCCCTTTTGGTTTAAAGCGAATTTGTTGACTTATTTTGAGCGTTTTTTTTTTTGAACATACATACAAACTTATATAGTAAAACGGAACTATTGTTAACACTGATATTTTTTAGGAAGGATAAAAGAAAATATGTGGAGATAAATCTTTTAATAAGCTACAATTTTTTTGGTGGGAATTATGGGTTTGAACTGAGGTTGGTAACGTTTAGAATTAATGAGTTTTAAACTTATAAGTTTTAATCAGTTATTAGAGGTCTTCTTGTTGAAACTGGATCTATCAAATTAATTGTCTTACAAAATAATGTAGGGTATCATATTTTACCATTTATGACCGACTATAATACTTTTTTACTTGTTTTCTTTTTCAATTTATTTGCAAGTGGTAAGTGAAAAATTGATTTTAACATTAAGAAAGCATTGTTATCGAATACTGAAAGGGGTAAAAAAAAGCGCGTTAATACATTTGTCAGAAAATTATTGAACCAGACACAATAAATATAAGAATTTATGATGAAAGTACTTACAAACAGATGAATTATTATGGATTTTAAAAAGAATTTTTTTAATTTTAAATTAAAATTAGATTATGTGAATATGAAAGGAATCAAAATAATTTAAATTTTATATTAACATAACTTTTATGTTTAGTACTAATTTGAAAAATCTGGTAATTTTGCTTAAAATGTAATTGAAATTCAAATTGAATTTATTATTTTCAATAAACCATATTAACTAATATAGAAAATAAATTATATTTAAATAAAAAAATTCTGCCAATATTTAGTAAAATACAATTCCATGCATCATTTCTTCAATCACTCACTCATACTTCAATAGATTGAAATCTTTATCTGATTTTTAAAATTTTCTTAAATTTCATATCAGCATTTCTTAGTTCTTCTTTGCAAATATTTTCTATTCAATCACGTCGAGCATTTGAGTTTGAGATAAAAAAAGTAGAATCGAAAACTACAAACCCAAATCTTTTCCAAATGAATGTGATTGTTTTAAATACCTTGAAAGAAGGAAAGCACAAGATGCCTGGGAATGTTTCTCAACCACTGACGAGAACGGATGGGGAAATGTAATTTGGAAAGCAAGACATGTCCAGGGGATATATTTAAATACATATATTCATTTTTTTATACGAGTATTTGCCTTTTGCTATGAAAAATAATTTTTTCACAACTAAATAATAGAGAATTCTTAAACACACGTTTACCTTCAATTACAAAGAAATACTTTAAATTGTAGTCATATGTAAGTGTTTAAAATTCCATAAGAATAAAAAAATAATTAAAGGAAAACGTTTTGTCAAATTAAAGCTCAAAGAGTCAATGGAATTTATTTGAAATGTAACAAAAATGATAATTCTGAATATTTTCATAAAACAATTAAAGGAAAAATTCTTAGAAATTGTTACCTTTTGCCAACAGGTAACAATGTATTATTAGTTTGTCAATCAGTTTGTAAGTTTTGTAATACTTGTTCTCAGAACCGAATGAATTTGCATCTAGTTAATCCCAAAATTTTTCTATAGAAAATTTTTTTTATCAAAATCTTTTTTTTTTAATTTTCTATAGAAAATTTTCTTATTATAAATTTTTCTTTAAAAAATTTTGTATCCAAAATTTTTCTTTAAAAAAATTTTCTATCAAAAATTTTTTTATCAAAAATTATTCTACAGAAAATTTTTTTATAAAAAATATTTAAAAATTTTTCAAAAGCAAAATATTTCTAACGAAAGTTTTTCTGTAAAAAAAATAATTCTAACGAAAATTTTTCTATAAAAAAATAATTCTAACAAAAATTTTTCTATAGAAAAATAATTATAACGAAAATTTTTCTTTAGAAAAATAATTCTAACGAAAATTTTTCTATAGAAAAATAATTCTAACGAAAAATTTTCTATAGAAAAATAATTCTAACGAACATTTTTCTATAGAAAAATATTTCTAACGAAAATTTTTCTTTAGAAAAATAATTCTAACGAAAATTTTTCTATATAAAAATAATTCTAACGAAAAATTTTCTATAAAAAATTAATTTTAACGAAAATTTTTCTATAGAAAAATAATTCTAACGAAAATTTTTCTATAGAAAAATAATTCTAACGAAAATTTTTCTATAGAAAAATAATTCTAACGAAAATTTTTCAATAGAAAAATATTTCTAACAAAAATTTTTCTATAGAAAAATATTTCTAACAAAAATTTTTCTACAGAAAAATAATTCTAACGAAAATTTTTCTATAGCAAAATATTTCTAACAAAAATTTTTCTATAGAAAAATATTTCTAACGAAAATTTTTCTATAGAAAAATATTTCTAACGAAAATTTTTCTATAGAAAAATATTTCTAACGAAAATTTTTCTATAGAAAAATATTTCTAACGAAAATTTTTCTATAGAAAAATATTTCTAACGAAAATTTTTCTATAGAAAAATATTTCTAACGAAAATTTTTCTATAGAAAAATATTTCTAACGAAAATTTTTCTATAGAAAAATATTTCTAACGAAAATTTTTCTATAGAAAAATATTTCTAACGAAAATTTTTCTATAGAAAAATATTTCTAACGAAAATTTTTCTATAGAAAAATATTTCTAACGAAAATTTTTCTATAGAAAAATATTTCTAACGAAAATTTTTCTATAGAAAAATATTTCTAACGAAAATTTTTCTATAGAAAAATATTTCTTACGAAAATTTTTCTATAGAAAAATATTTCTTACGAAAATTTTTCTATAGAAAAATATTTCTAACGAAAATTTTTCTATAGAAAAATATTTCTAACGAAAATTTTTCTATAGAAAAATATTTCTAACGAAAATTTTTCTATAGAAAAATATTTCTAACGAAAATTTTTCTATAGAAAAATATTTCTAACGAAAATTTTTCTATAGAAAAATATTTCTAACGAAAATTTTTCTATAGAAAAATATTTCTAACGAAAATTTTTCTATAGAAAAATATTTCTAACGAAAATTTTTCTATAGAAAAATATTTCTAACGAAAATTTTTCTATAGAAAAATATTTCTAACGAAAATTTTTCTATAGAAAAATATTTCTAACGAAAATTTTTCTATAGAAAAATATTTCTAACGAAAATTTTTCTATAGAAAAATATTTCTAACGAAAATTTTTCTATAGAAAAATATTTCTAACGAAAATTTTTCTATAGAAAAATATTTCTAACGAAAATTTTTCTATAGAAAAATATTTCTAACGAAAATTTTTCTATAGAAAAATATTTCTAACGAAAATTTTTCTATAGAAAAATATTTCTAACGAAAATTTTTCTATAGAAAAATATTTCTAACGAAAATTTTTCTATAGAAAAATATTTCTAACGAAAATTTTTCTATAGAAAAATATTTCTAACGAAAATTTTTCTATAGAAAAATATTTCTAACGAAAATTTTTCTATAGAAAAATATTTCTAACGAAAATTTTTCTATAGAAAAATATTTCTAACGAAAATTTTTCTATAGAAAAATATATCTAACGAAAATTTTTCTATAGTAAAATATTTCTAACGAAAATTTTTCTACAGAAAAATATTTCTAACGAAAATTTTTCTATAGAAAAATATTTCTAACGAAAATTTTTCCATAGAAAAATATTTCTAACGAAAATTTTTCTATAGAAAAATATTTCTAACGAAAATTTTTCTATAGAAAAATATTTCTAACAAAAATTTTTCTATAGAAAAATATTTCTAACGAAAATTTTTCTATAGAAAAATATTTCTAACGAAAATTTTTCTATAGAAAAATATTTCTAACGAAAATTTTTCTATAGAAAAATATTTCTAACGAAAATTTTTCTATAGAAAAATATTTCTAACGAAAATTTTTCTATAGAAAAATATTTCTAACGAAAATTTTTCTATAGAAAAATATTTCTAACGAAAATTTTTCTATAGAAAAATATTTCTAACGAAAATTTTTCTACAGAAAAATATTTCTAACGAAAATTTTTCTATAGAAAAATATTTCTAACGAAAAATTTTCTATAGAAAAATATTTCTAACGAAAATTTTTCTATAGAAAAATATTTCTAAGGAAAATTTTTCTATAGAAAAATATTTCTAAGGAAAATTTTTCTATAGAAAAATATTTCTAACGAAAATTTTTCTATAGAAAAATATTTCTAACGAAAATTTTTCTATAGAAAAATATTTCTAACGAAAATTTTTCTATAGAAAAATATTTCTAACGAAAATTTTTCTATAGAAAAATATTTCTAACGAAAATTTTTCTATAGAAAAATATTTCTAACGAAAATTTTTCTATAGAAAAATATTTCTAACGAAAATTTTTCTATAGAAAAATATTTCTAACGAAAATTTTTCTATAGAAAAATATTTCTAACGAAAATTTTTCTATAGAAAAATATTTCTAACGAAAATTTTTCTATAGAAAAATATTTCTAACGAAAATTTTTCTATAGAAAAATATTTCTAACGAAAATTTTTATATAGAAAAATATTTCTAACGAAAATTTTTCTATAGAAAAATATTTTTAACGAAAATTTTTCTATAAAAAAATATTTCTAACGAAAATTTTTCTATAGAAAAATATTTCTAACGAAAATTTTTCTATAGAAAAATATTTCTAACGAAAATTTTTCTATAGAAAAATATTTCTAACGAAAATTTTTCTATAGAAAAATATTTCTAACGAAAATTTTTCTATAGAAAAATATTTCTAACGAAAATTTTTCTATAGAAAAATATTTCTAACGAAAATTTTTCTATAGAAAAATATTTCTAACGAAAATTTTTCTATAGAAAAATATTTCTAACGAAAATTTTTCTATAGAAAAATATTTCTAACGAAAATTTTTCTATAGAAAAATATTTCTAACGAAAATTTTTCTATAGAAAAATATTTCTAACGAAAATTTTTCTATAGAAAAATATTTCTAACGAAAATTTTTCTATAGAAAAATATTTGTAACGAAAATTTTTCTATAGAAAAATATTTCTAACGAAAATTTTTCTATAGAAAAATATTTCTAACGAAAATTTTTCTATAGAAAAATATTTCTAACGAAAATTTTTCTATAGAAAAATATTTCTAACGAAAATTTTTCTATAGAAAAATATTTCTAACGAAAATTTTTCTATAGAAAAATATTTCTAACGAAAATTTTTCTATAGAAAAATATTTCTAAAGGTACAGGGCCAATACACGCGGCATGCGGCTGCGGGCGGTCGTAGTATTGCCAGTACATAAAATGTGCGCTTGTTTACAAAAATGTTCATATAAAAAAATATTTGAGTAGGATATAATTAAATCTGGCAGCACTGAAAAAATCTGCCGCGCGGAAAAGTAGAACAAACTTCTACTTTTTTCCATTGCCGCTTGAAATTTGACAAATCAAAAAACAGCTGATTGCCGCCCGCAGCCGCTTGCCGCGTACATTGGCCTTCTACCTTAACGAAAATTTTTCTATAGTAAAATATTTCTAACGAAAATTTTTCTATAGAAAATATTTCTAACGAAAATTTTTCTATAGAAAAATATTTCTAACGAAAATTTTTCCATAGAAAAATATTTCTAACGAAAATTTTTCTATAGAAAAATATTTCTAACGAAAATTTTTCTATAGAAAAATATTTCTAACAAAAATTTTTCTATAGAAAAATATTTCTAACGAAAATTTTTCTATAGAAAAATATTTCTAACGAAAATTTTTCTATAGAAAAATATTTCTAACGAAAATTTTTCTATAGAAAAATATTTCTAACGAAAATTTTTCTATAGAAAAATATTTCTAACGAAAATTTTTCTATAGAAAAATATTTCTAACGAAAATTTTTCTATAGAAAAATATTTCTAACGAAAAATTTTCTATAGAAAAATATTTCTAACGAAAATTTTTCTATAGAAAAATATTTCTAAGGAAAATTTTTCTATAGAAAAATATTTCTAACGAAAATTTTTCTATAGAAAAATATTTCTAACGAAAATTTTTCTATAGAAAAATATTTCTAACGAAAATTTTTCTATAGAAAAATATTTCTAACGAAAATTTTTCTATAGAAAAATATTTCTAACGAAAATTTTTCTATAGAAAAATATTTCTAACGAAAATTTTTCTATAGAAAAATATTTCTAACGAAAATTTTTCTATAGAAAAATATTTCTAACGAAAATTTTTCTATAGAAAAATATTTCTAACGAAAATTTTTCTATAGAAAAATATTTCTAACGAAAATTTTTCTATAGAAAAATATTTCTAACGAAAATTTTTCTATAGAAAAATATTTCTAACGAAAATTTTTCTATAGAAAAATATTTCTAACGAAAATTTTTCTATAGAAAAATATTTCTAACGAAAATTTTTCTATAGAAAAATATTTCTAACGAAAATTTTTCTATAGAAAAATATTTCTAACGAAAATTTTTCTATAGAAAAATATTTCTAACGAAAATTTTTCTATAGAAAAATATTTCTAACGAAAATTTTTCTATAGAAAAATATTTCTAACGAAAATTTTTCTATAGAAAAATATTTCTAACGAAAATTTTTCTATAGAAAAATATTTCTAACGAAAATTTTTCTATAGAAAAATATTTCTAACGAAAATTTTTCTATAGAAAAATATTTCTAACGAAAATTTTTCTATAGAAAAATATTTCTAACGAAAATTTTTCTATAGAAAAATATTTCTAACGAAAATTTTTCTATAGAAAAATATTTCTAACGAAAATTTTTCTATAGAAAAATATTTCTAACGAAAATTTTTCTATAGAAAAATATTTCTAACGAAAATTTTTCTATAGAAAAATATTTCTAACGAAAATTTTTCTATAGAAATATATTTTTAACGAAAATTTTTCTATAAAAAAATATTTCTAACGAAAATTTTTCTATAGAAAAATATTTCTAACGAAAATTTTTCTATAGAAAAATATTTCTAACGAAAATTTTTCTATAGAAAAATATTTCTAACGAAAATTTTTCTATAGAAAAATATTTCTAACGAAAATTTTTCTATAGAAAAATATTTCTAACGAAAATTTTTCTATAGAAAAATATTTCTAACGAAAATTTTTCTATAGAAAAATATTTCTAACGAAAATTTTTCTATAGAAAAATATTTCTAACGAAAATTTTTCTATAGAAAAATATTTCTAACGAAAATTTTTCTATAGAAAAATATTTCTAACGAAAATTTTTCTATAGAAAAATATTACTAACGAAAATTTTTCTATAGAAAAATATTTCTAACGAAAATTTTTCTATAGAAAAATATTTCTAACGAAAATTTTTCTATAGAAAAATATTTCTAACGAAAATTTTTCTATAGAAAAATATTTCTAACGAAAATTTTTCTATAGAAAAATATTTCTAACGAAAATTTTTCTATAGAAAAATTTTTCTATAGAAAAATATTTCTAACGCAAATTTTTTTTCTATAAAAAAAATATTTCTAACGAAAACTTTTCTATAGAAAAATATTTCTAACGAAAATTTTTTTTCTATAAAAAAATTATTTCTATCGAAATTTTTTCCATAGAAAAATATTTCTTTTAAAATTTTTTCTATAGAAAAATATTTGTTTTAAATTTTTTCTATAGAAAAATATTTCTTTTAAAATTTTTTCTATAGAAAAATATTTGTTTTTAATTTTTTCTATAGAAAAATATTTGTTTTAATTTTTTTCTATAGAAAAATATTTGTTTTAAATTTTTTCTATAGAAAAATATTTCTTTTGAAGTTTTTTCTATAGAAAAATATTTCTTTTGAAATTTTTTCTATAGAAAAATATTTCTATCGAAATTTTTTCTATAGAAAAATATTTCTATTGAAATTTTTTCTATAGAAAAATATTTTTAACGAAATTTCTTTTGAATTTTTTTTTTAAAGAAAAAATTTGTTTTGAAATTTTTTGTATAGAAAAATATTTCTTTTGAAATTTTTTCTATAGAAAAATATTTCTTTTGAAATTTTTTCTATAGAAAAATATATCTTTTGAAATTTTTTCTATAGAAAAATATTTCTTTTGAAATTTTTTCTATAGAAAAATATTTCTTTTGAAATTTTTTCTATAGAAAAATATTTCTTTTGAAATTTTTTTTATAGAAAAATATTTCTTTTGAAATTTTTTCTATAGAAAAATATTTCTTTTGAAATTTTTTCTATAGAAAAATATTTCTTTTTAAAATTTTTCTATAGAAAAATATTTTTTTTTAATTTTTTTCTATAGAAAAATATTTCTTTTGAAATTTTTTTTAAAGAAAAATATTTTTTTTTGAAATTTTTTCTGTAGAAAAATATTTCTTTTGACATTTTTTCTATAGAAAAATATTTCTTTTAAAATTTTTTCTATAGAAAAATATTTCTATCGAAATTTTTCTATAGAAAAATATTTCTATCGAAATTTTTTCTATAGAAAAATATTTCTATCAAAATTTTTTCTATAGAAAAATATTTCTATCGAAATTTTTTCTTTAGAAAAATATTTTTATCGAAATTTTTTCCATAGAAAAATATTATTATCTAAAGTTTTTTATAGAAAAATTTGGTAATATGGGATATAAAAAGAATTGGTTTCTGACTTGTTATATTACAAACAACAAGTATTTTTCTTTGTGTGTACTTTAATGAAAAAAAATCAATAAAAGCCAGAATTTTGACCTTTTAGCTATAAAAACTATTAAGTTTTATATCTATACAGAGTTTATTTTAAATCTATTCATATTAAAAAACGATTACAAAAGTTTCATTTATTCATTAAATAAAATTCTATTAAATATTCAATTGTTTCCTATTGCTTCCATTTTTGTGAATACGATAATAATGAGTCTTATGGAAAAGTTTATGTATAAGGTCTTTATGTAAAAATAAAATAAAAACATATAATTCAATATTATTTGTATTAATTTGCATAAATAATGTTTATTTGTTACAATAAAATATTATCTAAGAATATTAAAATATTCGAAAAATTTAAATCTAAAATAACATAAAAAAACAAAACTTCAGAAAATTGACAAAATCAAATATTAGACTATTATATTACAGACAGACCAAGACCAAGACGGACATCAATTTGCTACTTTTTCTGTCTTTTTTTGTGAAAATAAAAAACATTGTTGACACTAGTCGACAACAATTGAGGCAAATTATGTGGAAAATAACAAATTCCTACAAGTATTTATTTTATTTACAAATGACCAAGTATTTGCCTTTACTTTTCTATACATTACATCTAAATAATACAATAGCAAAATATTTATTTGCAACCACTAGAAGAGAAGTAGAAGAAGGAATAGAATTTGAATTGTATTGTTAGCAGTATTTCAACAAAATTTGCATAATATTTTCCAAAAGTCGTAAAATCCATTTTAATGAAAAATTGCAATAATATCCCTGCAGCAGTTGAAAGAAGTGGAAGGCAGTAGCAAAGACCAAAACGAGAATGAAAAATATCATAACATCAGGTTCAACCCAACTCCGACACTTTAACAAATCCATGTACATAAATATATATTTAGGGAATTCACAGAATCTTCTATGTTGATACAATAAAAATGTTGCAGAAATTATGTTGTAAAATATACATGCTGGTCCTTAATTTAATGGAATGAAGGTATACTATAGAGTGGTTCAAAAAAAAATTTGAGTCAGTCACCCCCTAGGATTAAAGATAATGTAAAAATAATTCCAACAAAAATTTTTTTATTTTTTTACCACGCCTACAAATACCGCCCTTTTTGTATTTTGTTAACTGTGTCGCCATCTTTAGTCCGATCATAACATATTATACATCGATTTTCAGGGCTCTGTCAAGGCTACATTTCTCTCTTTGATAGTTTTTTACAACCTCGTCAATTTCTAGTCATTACTTTTTAAAATTTGAGTCGTACCCACCCTATTCAAATCGAGTAAAAATCTAGTTTTTAAAAGTTATGTCTATAAATTGACGTGATAGTGAAAAACTATCAAAGAGAGAAATGTAGCCCTTGCAGAGCTGCGAACAGCGATATATAAAATGTTATGATCGGACTTAAAATGGCGACACAGTGAACAAAATAGTAAAAGGGCGGTATTTGTAGGCGTGGTAAAAAAAAAAATATTTTTTGGAATTGTTTTAACATTATCTTTAATCCTAGGGGGTGACTGACATAACTTTTTTTTTGTATGGAAGGCGAACCGCTCTAGTATACTAGTCAAAATACCAAAAAAGGGTGACCCCAAAGACTACAATAACTACAGGGGTATAACACTTCTCGCAATACCCAGAAAAATGTTAAGTCGCATAATTTTGAACTGAATATCCGACGCAGTTTCCTCTACACTCCGCGAAAATCAGTTTGGGTTTAGAGAAAATCGTTCTTGTGTTGATCTAATCAACACAGTAAGAATAGTATTAGAGCAATGTAATGAGTTCCGCACTCCCATTTACCTAGAGTTTATGAAGGCCTTCGACAGTGTCAATAGAAGCTATCTATGGAGAATTTTATAAAATCGTAACATGCCGATGAAAATTCTCAACTTAATTCGTGCAATGTACGTTGACTTTAAATGTCGAGTCCTACACTAGGGTAAACTATCAGATCCATTCGATGTTACTACTGGAGTAAGGCAAGGATCACCTATACTTTTTATCCACGTCATCGGTAACATAATGCGCACGGCTCTAAATGGTAGACATGGTATCAAATGGACACCCTTTAAACAACTTGAGGACTTGGAATATGCCGATGACGTATGCCTTCTAAGCCAAAGCTCTGGTCACCTTCAAGAGAATTCTAACACTATCAATGCTGAATGTCGTATAGCTGGTCTGGAAATTGATATTTTCAAGATAAAGATTATGCCCGAAGGCTATGGCGCAAACCCGTTGACACACATCAATGTGGATAACGAGGTTATTGGACGTGTAGATACCTTTAATTACCTGGGAAGTTTAGGCGAAAGTAAAGTTGTGGCTCTGGATATTTCCAAGGCGTTTTATAGAGTGTGGCACGGGGCACTTCTATCAAAACTTATTGCTTTTGGTGTCGGTAATAACTTTTCTCGATTTATATCGAGCTTCCTCAAATATCGCACTATACGAGTCGTTATAGATGGGATCTCATCAAACGAGTTCAAGATTAATTCAGGGGTACCGCAAGGTTCTGTTCTTTCTCCTACACTATTTCTTATCTTTATAAATGACCTTCTATGTCAAACTTCCAATCCTATCTACTCTTTTGCAGATGATAGTAACATTTGCCATTCATATTCATTCAATCATAGACCAAGCCTTTTAGAGGTTGGCGCTATGAGACAAAACATGAATGAATCATTAAACCGTGATTTAGAAACAATTTCAGAATGGGGTCGTGTGAATAGAGTTGATTTCAATGCGTGGAAAACTCAATGTTGTATGCTTACGCATAAACGCACGGCAAATAATATTACTTCATCTGTATTAATAGGCGGTGTAAATATAGAGGAATCAGATGCTCTTGATGTTCTGGGCATGAGAACCCAATCTGATGTCCGTTGGACAAATCACATTTTTCAAGTGTCGAAAGAAGCATTTAAGTGCCTCGGTTTTCTAAAACGGTGTAACACAATGCATTGCATAAGTAGGGGTTATCCCCTGAGTGCTGGTCCTAAAATAAAAAAAAACATGGTAACGCACAAATGTCATCGATAAACGACTGCAAACCTTTGCAAACAAATGCTTAAGGCAAATTCCTTATATATGGTAGCCGAATCCCACAAGAAATGAAGATCTCCTTAATGCGACAAACCAAATCCCGGCTTCCACAGAGGGAAATGGAAATGGCGGTAGATAGGCCCCACAGTACGAAGGCCAAATTGAAATCCACAAGAAAGCGGCCGTCCTGTTGGTGTACCTGCTAGAACGTGGAGAAGAACAGCAAACTATATATGGAATGATGTATGCCCAATATCTCGCAATAGAGTCCGATACAAAAGGACGGTTGAGGCCCTATGCTCCACTGGGAGTCAAGGATAAGAGAAAAAGCACTAAGGGGATTACCCGTACTCATGTAATTCATTGTGTTTGAACTAGGAAAATAGGTTATTGTTATTGATTTGAACTTTTCTACATTCCAACTGACTGGGAAAACTTCTGCGAGAAAGAAATTCCACATACAAACTGTACGGCTAAAGAATGAATTTTCTCTGTAGTGTGTTGTTCTGTCTACTGGCCAATCTACTACGAAGGAATGAACTTTAACATATAGACGTGTATTGCGTAAGAAAGTTGGAATATCGGGAACGAGTTCCCTGAATTCGTTAGAGCACATTCCAAAGTAGTAATGATAGATTAGTATGATGCAACTCAAATTGCGACGGTGCTCCAGTGAATCATTTGAGTTTTATATCCTACAGTCATCCGTGAGCACTTTCGCCCTCTCCTGCACTCGGTCGAGAAGCTCCAAAACAGACTTTGAAGCACCGACCCATACATGAGGGTTGTATTCCATTTTCGGCCAGATATAGGTGATGTAAATAGCAAGAAGATCAGATGAAGTGAAGTATCTCTTGCACCGTTTTAGAAAACCGAGGCACTTGAATGCTTCTTTCGATACATTGAATTCTCATGACCAGAACATCAAGAGCATTTGATTCCTCAATATCTACACCGCCATTACAGATAAGGAAACATGATTTGCCTTTCGTTTATGCTTTAGCATACAACATTGAGTTTTCCGCGTATACAAATCATTTCTATTCGCACGACCTGAAACTGTTTCTAAATCGCGGTTTAATGACTCATTCATGTTTTGTCCCATAGCGCTTGGTCTATGATTGAATGAATATGAATGGCAAATGTAACTATCACCTGCAAAAGAGTAGATAGAATTGGAAGTTTGATGTAGAAGGTCATATATAAAGATAAGAAATAGGGCAGGAGAAGGAACAGGGCCTTGCGTTACCCATGAATTATTCTTGAACTCCTTTGATGAGATCCCATCTATAACGACTCATATAGTACGATCTCTGAGGAAGCTCGATATAAATCGATAAAACTTGTTACCGACACCAAAAGCAATAAGTTTTTATAGAAGTGCTCCGTGCCACACTCTATCAAACGGCTTGGAAATATCCAGAGCCATAACTTTACTTTCGTCAAAACGATGAATTAATTGACACTATTTTTCCGATAGGAAGGCTAGCAGATATCCCGCAGAGTGTCCCCTACAAAATCCATACTGGAAGTCGCTTAGTAGGTTGTTAGATTCTAGATATTTAACAAGATGGTGGTTCGCCATACTCTCCATAATTTTGGAGAGTGCAGAACAAATTGCTATTGGATGGTTATTTTCAAGGTTGTTAGCATCACCCTTTTTGGGGATTGGCGTAGCATTATCAACCTTCCAGCACCAAGGAAATTTACCGGCATGGTACGAGGTGCTGAAGAGGTTAGCTAATGGAAGCGCAAGCTTTGAACAGCACTACTTCAAAACCAGCGCTGGAATACCATTCGGCACTGGAGACTTGTTTATGTTGAGATCCCCTAAAACCCATTTTGCAGCGTGGTAATAATATCTTTGGCATAGTTACAGATACTCCTTTGAGCTCGGGCAGAGGTTGAATACTTGCTGGCAAGCGAGAATTCCTTATAAATAATTCAGCTGAAAGGTTGGTTTTATTAACCGGGTCTGAGAAAGTTTGACCATCCTAAAAAAGAGAAGAAATTCTGGAACAATCTTTATTCTTGACTCGTTTAACGAATGACCAAAAACTCTTCCTGCCCCGAGAAGCAGCAAGAGTTTTAGTACTTTCCGGCAAGCGAGAATTCCTTGTAAATAATTCAGCTAATTCCTTTAAAGGCAGGAAATTGTAGAACTAGCACCAAGAATTTTAGTACGAAGACTTTGCTCGTAGAGAGCTTTTTCTTAATCTTAATACTTTGTCACATGTACGTCTAACCTGTTTGCGTTGCAAATCAGTAACTGGATTTTGGTTATTACGCCAGTTTTTGAAAGCAACCTCTCGGGATCTGACTGCATGTTTGCACATCGGATTGAACGAAGTTTTCAACTTGAATCGATATATTTTTCGCTGGGATGAATATTTTTATTTCCAGCTTAATAACATTGGACACCATTTCCGCCGAGGAACAGACAAAGTTTCCAGTCGAAATGCCTATAAAATTTGTTGAGCTCAGCCCAACGACTTTTTTCATATAAGAAAGTAAAATGTTTCGTGGCTGTTAGCGAAACATTATGAAGTGCGAAGAACGAAAAAGAGGCGAAAACGGTACAATAATCGGAATTTCCAAGAGGTGCCAGAACCTTGACTTCATACTTGTCAGGGTGTGAAGTTAGGAAAAGGTCAAGGATGTTTTGTAGGTGTGTTGGTTTATTCACCAGCTGCGCTAGGTAATAATGCTTAATATGTAGTTAGGCTAAACACGTTAATAGTAATACGGCAGGTCCATATATTTCGTTAGGAGTTCCTAATGCATTCATCATATATAAAGTCTGGGCTGAACATTGATTGATGCCTATCTAATTTAGGTAAAATCTTAATATAATGAATAATTTAGGTAAAATCTTAATATAATGAATGTACCTCCAAATCTTTTTGATTGTAGATATAAAAAGGGGATGTTATATATATAAGAATTATAGCCAAATGTTGACCGATTGTAACAAAATTTTACACACTGGCTGGTATATACATAGAGCTTATTCTTGCAATATTTAGTGGCCATAGCTATCATAGTTTCTAATTCAATAGCTTTTAACTGGCCTTTGCTAAAAATTTTTGGTTTCCGTGAGTGTTTTTTAAATGAAAGCTAAAGTCAAATATGGACTGATTCCTACAAAATTTAATAAACTGATCAAAAATTGCATAAAACTTCCCTGTTTTAAATTTAGTAATCATAGCTATTACAATTGTATTCAATTTATCAGCATTAATGTGTTTCCCGGGGCGGGGTTATATGGTAGCTCTAACTAAATTTAAACCGATTTTGTCCATTTTCAACACACATCTTTTTCAAGTTATCCAAAATACTTTTGTAAAATTTTGTCCTTCTAGCTCTTTTCGTTAAGGCGCTATCGTGCTTTTATCTGACGGACAGACGGACATAAACAACCTTTTCTTTATGTTTTTTTGTGATTCCATAAGTTTTTTATATGGGAGCTATGGTGACCGATTGTGACAAAATTTTGCACACTGGCTGACATTGATATAAGACTTCCTTGTGCTTAATTTAGTGTTACTAGCTTTTGTATTTAAGGAGCTATCACGATTTTATGTGACGGACAGACGGACATATATCCCCTTTTCTTTTTGAATTTTTGTGTTTTCGTAAGTTTTTTATATGGGAGCTAGGTCAAATGTTGACCCATTGCGACAAAATTTTGCACACTGGCTGGCATTGATATAAGACTTTCTTTTGCCAAATTAAGCGGTTATATCTGTTATACTTTTAGATTTATTGGCATTTAAGTGTATTTTAGGTGAAATTTAGGCTGTTTTCGTAAGTTTTTTGTATGGGAGCTATGGCTAAATGTGAACCGATTTTATTAGCTGCCTAGGGCTAATATAAAACTTCTATATACCAAATTTTGTCATCATAACTGCTACTATTTGTCATTTATTAACAAATAAGCGATTAGCCTAGACGAGGTTATACGGGAGCTATGATCAAATGTAAACCGATTTTGCAAAATTTCAATACCAAAATTTTTTCAGAGATGAAGAATATTTTTACTAAGTTTCAGTGAGCTAGCTCCTTTCGTTTAGGCGTTATCGTGATTTCAACAGACAGACAGACAGACGGACATCGCTCAATCGTCTTAGAATTTTATAAGGATTCAGAATATATATCGTTTTTGGTTTTTGAGCCAATATTAAAGAAATTACAAATGGAATGACAATCTCAATATATCCCCATTCTTTTTGATGGTGGGTATAAAAAAAAGCGAAGATTATCTATTAAACCTAAATAAATACACAACATTTTTCAGTTAAATTGTTTCTTTACCTTCCACACTCTTATTGTTGCTTTTTTCGCAACTAAAGTCAAAAGTAGAGCTTTTGACTTAAGCTATGAATTCCATTACTGTATGGCCTTAAATAAAAATTCTAAAGTAATTTTGATACAATACGCAAATTTATTCATACTTTTTATAAATATTAAAAACCAGGACTAAAAGATTTAGTTTTTTTTCTTTTCTATTTTTTTTTTCTTGTTCATACAATTTAACCTAACAACTGTTAGACATTTGCAAAAAAGATTGAAAGATTTTTTTTGTGATTTTTTTTACATAAAAATATATTTGTAAGTCTATGCAAATATGTAAAAATATATAGACATATACATATATTTATAATATAAACGAATAAACCAATTCGTATTTGGTGTGAGTTTTGAGTTGTAATAAGACTTTTCAACTTGAGTGTCAATATGTCCTGGAACCTGTTTGAATATTATGTATTTAGGACAGGTTTTATTTGATTTTCTTACTTATTTATTTTATGTTAAGAGCTAAGAAAGCAATTTAACTAGACTCGACTATACCGAGTACTTTGTGCAATGTACATACATACATACATACATACCAGCTTTGTATGGAGAAAATTAAACTTTGTAATATAGAAAGATGTACCCCCCCCCCCCCCCCTCCTTTTTTAAATTTGACCATAATGTTCCAAATAGAAACCACCATCTTGTTAAAGATCTAGAGTCTAACAACCTACTAAGCGACCGCCAGTATACGCTCTACGAGAGACCTGCTAGGCTTCCTATCTGAAAAATGGTGTCAA
The DNA here is from genome assembly GCA_933228675.1 of Stomorhina lunata. Taxonomy (NCBI): domain Eukaryota; kingdom Metazoa; phylum Arthropoda; class Insecta; order Diptera; family Rhiniidae; genus Stomorhina; species Stomorhina lunata. The sequence goes on along the minus strand of OW121741.1, from coordinate 86,999,284 downwards.
TCATTTTGGCGAAAGTAAAGTTCTGCCTCTAGATATTTCCAAGGCGTTTGATAGAGTATGTTACGAAGCACTTCTATCAAAACTTATTGCCTTTGGTATCGGTAATGACTCCTCTCGGTTTATATCGATCTTCCTCAGAGATCGCACTATACGAGTTGTTATAGATGTTTTCATTTCAAACGAGTTCAAGATTAATTCAGGGGTACCGCAAGGTTCTGTTCTTTCCTACTCTATTTCTTATCTTTACAAATGACCTTCTACATTAAACTTCAAATCCTATCTACTTATTTGCAGATGATAATAACATTTGTCATTCATATTCATTCAATCGTAGGACAAGCCTCCTTGAGTTTGGCGCTGTGAGACAAAACATGAATGAATCATTAAACCGTGATTTAGAAACAATTTCAGAATGGGGTCGTGTGAATAGAGTTGATTTCAATAGGCGGAAAACTCAATGTTGTATGCTTACGCATAAACGCACGGCAAATCATGTTACTTCATCTGTATTAATGGGTGGAATCAGATGCTCTTGATGTTCTGGGCATGAGAATTCAATGTGATGTGCATATCTTTCAAAACTCTTGCACCGTTACTTCACTTCTTCTGATCTCCTTACAATTTATACCACCTATGTCCAACCGAAAATGGAATACAACTCTCATGTATGGGCCGGTGCTTTAAAGTCTATTTTAGAGTGCAGGAGAGGGCGAAAGTGCTCATGGGTGACAGTAGAGTATCCAACTCCATTGATTCACTGGAGCACCGTCGCAATGTGGGTTGCATCACACTGTTCTATCGTTATTACTTTGGAATGTGCTCTAACGAAATCAGGGAACTCATTCCCGAAACTCGAACATTTTTGCAATCTAGTAATCTGGTTTTAGATTGGGGGCATCTACTTAGTCGCCATTCTATTCGAGCTCTTCTTATTTCAGCCAAAAGCCGGTCGACATCTGCAGAGTATATTCCAATAAACCCGAAACATGTTGAGTTGTATAATGTTGTCTTTGGGGTAATGTTGCCCGCGAAATAATGTTCCTTGTTTCCGTAGGGGTAAACTGGAATGTTGACTGAGGTAGTGTAGCATATTGCAGGGTGGATGTTGTGGATTATTTGGGTTGGAGAGTAACGTAGCGTGTTGTCGGCGGGGTGGTGTAGCATGTTTCCGAAAGGGTAATACAACATGGTATCTGCGGGTAGTGTAGCATATTGCTGAGGTTTTAAGTATCATGTTGTATGGGGGATGATGTGGCATATTGTCTGTGGGAGAATGTAGCATTTTCTCTAGGGAGTAATAATGTATCATGTTGTCGATGGGGTAGTGTATCATGTTATGAGGGGAGTAATGCATGCAGGCTTGTTATCAAAGTAAAGGTGGTAATTTCAAAGATAATTTGATTAAATTTGCACAGACTCTGGAATGTTGACTGGGGATAAATTAATATGTTTCCGGGGGGTAATGTAACATATCGTAGGGGGTTGTGTAGTATATTGCCGGTTGAATACTATAGATTGTTTTGAGGGGGTAAGTGTAGCATGTTGCCGAGGTTTAAAGTAGCATGTTTTATTGGGAATAATGTTGCTTGTTGTCTGTGGGGGCATGTAGCATTTTCTCTATCGGCTAATAAATTATAATGTTGTCGGCAGGGTAGTGCAGCATATTGCGGGGGGAGTTATGCATGTAAGCTTGTTATAAAAGTACAGGTCGTAAATTCTAAGATAATTTGATGCAATTTGGCATAGACTCATATTTTGGACGATTCCTATACTTTTTAAGTAATATCGCATCATTATCACCCATAGGAATGCCTTTCCAAAATAGAGTTTTTGGATCTTTACATCCACAAATTTAGTTGCATTTTAATAATATTCAGTATAAATATTGCTTCCGATAATCTTAATCAGTGCACCCAATTTGGAAGGAATCGGTCCATATTTGACCATACCTCCCATACAAGACACATTCTCAAAAGTACTTTAAGCATCTAGAAATAAACAAAAATGCTTATAAATCTTAAGATAATTGCATTTTATTACTTTAACTTTTCACGAATGAATATTTTGTATATATTAACAATTAACCGAAATTTGGTATCAATCAATCCACAATTGACTCTAGCTTCCATATCAGGCCCTTAGCCGGAAATGACATAAATCTAATTAAATCTTGAAATTAAAAAAAAATAGCTCATAGTATATGTATGTATGTCTCTAAGACGTAAGGAAAACTTCTTTGTTCCATATATGACCTTAGTAGTGAAGGGTATCATATAGTCGGGTTTGACCGTCTATAGCTTTTCTTAATTGTTTTGATTGTCAAAAGTATTTGTCTTGTCTGACATATTCATGAGAACTGCATGTCCATTTGTCATTAAAATCTCAAAATAATATTTCTGTAATTTTTCCAAATAAATTTGTGGTTTAATTAAATAAAAATTTAAAGCCTAAAATTTATTTCTTGTTAAAGTGTTATTTAAAGGATTTAACTTGTCGACAAGTTAAAAAAATCTTTTTATTTCCATTGACACTTTAACCATAAATAATGTCGAATACACTTAATCCTAACAATTTATTTCTTCTTAATATTTCAATAAAAAAACCAAATTTGTTCGTAAATTTGTTTAAAAAAAATTTCGCATTTGAATTATTACATTAGATATTACAACTGAAGATGCTAAGCCCAGTAGGAAAAATATGTAACTTTTTTGTTCGACAGATAATGTTATATTAATCAATTAATTAATCTGGACATTTGATAACTGCTTAAGGCCTTCTATTGTAATAACAACGACTTCGTTTTTTTTGGTAGAATTACAGAAAATGTTGATAAACATAATATAAAATACAAGAAATTCCAAGCAAATTTTTCCCGCTGGAAAGTATTTTTCATACATAAAGTCACGCAATATGAAAACCGGCAATGTCACCGCCTAAATAATAAAGTTTTTATTCTATAGCTTTGATATCTTATGGTTATATTCTAAATTCATTTTATAGCATTTTTTTAATAAAATATATTTATATACATATATTTTTTTCTATTTTAGAGAACAGAAAACCAACATCAACTAGAATTGAAATGTTTTCCGACTCAAACTCGCCATGAACAGCTGGAGGATGGTCATGTGTAAGAGTTGTAAAAAATTCTACTTACACAACTCTTTGATTCATATTCTTTCCCTAAAATATTTTTCATAACAATTTTCAATTTCATTTTATATTTTTTAGTCACAAAATTTTTTTATTGTATTTGTCATGGCGAAATGTATGAACATTTTGTAAGTGCAAATGTCTATGGGTGTGATGAGGAGTGGGATAAATTTAAATTGTTGTAGAGGAAATAGCGAAAATGTAAAATTTTTTTAGAACAGTGAAATAGCGCCATTTGTTGTTGTTTAGACAACAAATTTCACTATGGTATGAGGTAAGGTCAAAAATCGGCCCATATTTTACCTTACCTCTAATACAAGACACATTCTCAAAAGACGTTTATGTACATATAAAAACACAAAAACGTTTATAACTCTAAAGATAAATGCATTTCATTACTAAAACTTTGCACAGATAAACATTTTGTAAATATAAACCAATAGCCAAAATTTTATAACAATCGGTCTACAATTGACCCTAGCTCCCTTATTAGGCCCTTAAAAGGAAATGAAATAAGTCTCGAAATAGCACATAGTATATGTAGGTATGTCTCTAAACCTTAAGGAAAACTTGTTAAATTGTGGGTCCATATTTGACCTTATTTGGTAGTGAAGGATATCATATAGTCGGGCTTGACCGACTATAGCTTTTCTTAGTTGTTTGACTATCGCTTTTGGAAAAAAATCTAATGATGCTGTTCTATAGAAAAGTGTTTAGATATTAAGGATCAATAATTGTCTTCAAGAAAAAACTAAATGTTTTAAAACGAAAAGTCACAAAATTTTTCAAAAAACTCAGTAGCTCATGCATCGAATGTAGTTTCACAACATTAATCTTGATGTCGATTTTAGTAAGACAAAGAGCCTTGGTTTTAGTCTGCAAAAGAAACTAACTTAATCTCATACATAGTTTAGGAGATATCAGGAAATAAAAAAGCTCTAAAAAATTCCGTGTTTTTCTTTCGACAAAAACTAAATTGTTTTGGTTTTGCTCGGTGATCCCACCGACCGTACAATAAATTTCAAAATTTTCTAAAAAAAAGTCACGTAAATTGTTATGCATAATTTAAGCAAAAAGTGTTGCAGTCGTTTAGGCTTAACTTTTTAATCAAATTGCATTTAAGTGCAAGTCCGAGGCAGGAAATCCTATGAGTCGATGAATTTCAAACAAAATTAATAGAGCTCTTTTTATACCCACCATCAAAAAGAATGGGGGGTATATTGAGATTGTCATTCCGTTTGTAATTTCCTTAATGTTGGCTCAAAAACAAAAAACGATATATAAATATTCTGAATCCTTATGAAATTCTAAGACGATTGAGCGATGTCCGTCTGTCTGTCTGTTGAAATCACGATAACGTCTAAACGAAAGGAGCTAGCTCACTGAAACTTAGTAAAAAATATTCTTCATCTCTGAGATAATTTTGGTATTAAAATTGGGCAAAATCAGTTCACATTTGACCATAGCTCCCGTATAACCTCCTCTAGGCCAGTCGCTTATTTGTTAATAAATGACAAATTTTAGCAACTATGATGATAAAATTTGGTATATAGAAGTTTTACATTACCCAGCGTGTAAAATTTCATCAAAATCGGTTCACATTTAGCCATAGCTCCCATATTTAAAAACTTACGAAAACAGCCTAAATTTCAGCTAAAATACACTTAAATGCTAATAAATCTAAAAGTATAACAAATATAACCACTAAATTTGGCACAAGAAAGTCTTCTGTCAATGCCAGCCAGTGTGCAAAATTTTGTCGCAATCGGTCACCATTTTACCATAGCTCCCATATAAAAAACTTATGCAAACACAAAAATGCATAAAAATAAGGTTGTTTATGTTTATGTCTGTCCGTCAGATAAAAGCACGATATCGCCTTAACGAAAAGAGCTAGAGAGACAAAATTTTACAAAAGTATTTTGGATATCTTGAAATAGATGTGTGTTGAAAATGGATAAAATCGGTTCAAATTTAGTTAGAGCTCCCATATAACCCCGCCCCGGGAAACACATTAATGCTAATAAATTAAATACAATTGTAATAGCTATGACGATTAAATTTAAAATAGGCAAGCTCTATGCGATTAAAAAACAATAAAGCTGCTGGTGCCGATGGTTTGCCAGCAGAGCTTTTTAAGGCTGGAGGTGATGAGCTAATAAAGTATATGTCCCGGCTCCTAGAATACATATGGTCAGAAGAACGCATGCCGGACGATTGGAATCTCAGTGTCCTTTGTCCAGTCCACAAAAAAGGAGATAAAACTGTAGGTGCAAATTATAGAGGGATAAGCCTTCTCTCAATTGCATATAAGACTTTATCGACCATACTGTGTGAAAGGCTAAAGCCCAAAGTAAACGAAATAATTGGGACATACCAATGTGGTTTTAGACCAGGTAAATTAACCACTGACCAGATCTTTACTCTACGTCAAATCTTAGAGAAGACCCAGGAGAAACAAATCGATACGTATCATCTCTTTGTTGACTACAAAGCTGCTTTTGACAGCCCGATACGGAAGAAGGTATTTGAAGCAATGTCTGAGTTCGGCATCCCTACGAAGCTTATAAAGTTATGCAGGATAACACTTACTAATACAACATCATCTGTTAAGATAGGTAAGAACCTATCAGAGTCCTTCATAACTAAACGGGGATTCAGGCAAGGTGACAGTTTATCTTGTGACCTCTTCAATATTGCGTTAGAGAAAATCTTGCGAGATGCAGAAGTTAATACAACAGGAACAATTTTCAATAGAAAACATATGCTACTCGCGTTTGCCGATGTTATTGATATTATAGGACGCACTCTACGCGAGGTAAATGCCGCCTTTTCCAATATCGAGCAGGAATCAAACAAAATGGGTCTAGCTGTAAATGAATGAAAAACAAAACTGATGGTTTCTACAGGCAGACAGACCACTAGAATTGGATCACATGTGTCCGTTGAGAACTATAGCTTCGAGGTTGTAAAAGAATTTGTATACCTTGATACCGCTGTGAACATCAACAACGATATAAGCTTTGAAATCAAACGTAGAATCATACTTGCCAATCGATGCTATTTTGGGCTAAGCAAACAGCTAAGAAATAAAGTCCTCTCTGTAAGAACTAAAATCACGCTCTATAAAACGCTGAATCATGGGCACTTGCACAGACAGATGAAGCTATCCTTGGAGTATTTGAGATGAAAATTCTACGAAGAATTTTTGGACCAGTCTGCGTCAACAATGAGTATCGACATCGAATGAACCATGAGCTGTATGAGTTATACGCTGACATCGACATAGTAAAACGCATTAAGCAACAGCGTCTGCGTTGGCTAGGACATGTTGTGCGAATGGATGAAAATACTCCGGCAAGAAAAGTCTTCGATAATGATCCAGAGGGAACGCATAGAAGAGGGCGTCCAAAACTTCGATGGAAAGACCAAGTAGAAGAAAATCTTTTGAAACTTGGTATACGAAATTGGAGAATATGCGCACAAGACAGAGGTGCTTGGAATTTTAAAATATGCTCGGCCTTTGACCTAAACAGGTTGAAATTACAGGCCATTTAAGTAAAGTAAGTAAGCTCTATGCAATTTTTGATCAGTTTATCAAATTTTATAGGAATCAGTCCATATTTGACTTTAGCTTTCATATAAAAAACATTCACGGAAAACAAAAATTTTAGCAAAGGCCAGTTAAGAGCTATAAAATTAGAAACTATGATAGCTATGGCCACTAAATTTTGCAAGAATAAGCTCTATATATATACCAGCCAGTGTGAGACCTGCCGTATTACTATTAACGTGTTTAGCCTAACTACATATTAAGCACAACGAAAAGTATTTAACAACTTATTAATGTAAAACTATACCCGGTTATGAGACCGAATTTTGATCAAAGTAAATACTGGGGAAACCACTAAAATATTTTTAAATGTTGAACTGTAAAGGTACGGCAACCGAATTTAGTCCAAAGGTTTTACCAACAATACCAATTAGCTTGGCGATTTTTTCAGTTTTGGTCCAGATTTTGAATTAGCTGCACCCTTGTAGATATATGAGATATGTTTCTAAATTTAACACAACTTGATGGTGGTCGATATTTGAAATGTGGCTGCAAATTTAAAGGTGTTTAAAGATAAATTGATTGACTTTAAATAGAATATTTAAAATTTGAATTCAAGCTCCTTCTACATCATCTATCTATATATGTATATATAATTATATTCGCGTCTGTTTGTATGTATGTCATTTGCTATTTAAAGACGTATAAATCATCACTAAGTTCCAGTCAAGGAAAAATTTGAAAATACGTTGAGAAATATTCTATGGCTAAAAAAGCTTTAAGTTTTTTTGAAGTCTCAAAAGGACGTGACCTATACCATATAAGGCAAGTATTGTAAACCACGAATATGTATGAAACACATTTGCATGAGATCAAAATGTGTAACAGAATTAATTGAAATTTTAAATGTGGATTTTTTCTTACTATAAAAATGATAGATTTGTTTTCTTGTATTTTTGGAGGAGGGCCTGGTGATCGATAAACGGGGAAGATTTTCCCTTTCTCTTTGAAATTACATCAGTTGAGAACGGCTGGACTAAATTCGGCAATTTGTCTAAATCTTTGTCATAGTTGAAGTTAATTTTCAATTTAAAGAAATTAGTATTTTGGGATTTTCAAAAAAATTTTTGGAATTTTAGATTTCTGCCGGCAATTTTTTTTTAGTTTTTGTACTTTTTTCCATCTATCCAAATAATTTTTTTTAAACACATTAACAAAATTTCATTATTAAAATATGAAATCTTAATGAAAAAGTCTTCTTTTTTGCCATCATTTGATATAATTTTTCAAAATTTTTTCATATCCAAAAAAAAAAGATTATTTATTTTGATAAAATGCTTAAAATCGAAAATCATGTTGCTTAAGTTTTGTTTTTCAGTTATAAGACGAAAAATAAATTTTTTTAAAAATGTTATATCAAAATCAGAAATTGTTAAAAAATTGTCCATAAAACTAGTTTTTTTTTAATTTCTTTAAAAATATTAAATTTTTTAAAAAAGTTCCTTTAAAAATGAGAAATTTCTGAATAAAAAAATATAAAAATAAAAATATTTTAAAAATTAAAGAATTTTTTTAAAAATTTCCCTTCAAAACAACGAATTTTTGAAAAGCTTCCTTTAAAAATTAGAATATTCTTTAAGAAATTTCTATGAAAATAAGAAATTTTTGATAAATTTCCTATAAAAATAAGAATTTTTTTTTTAATTTCATATAAATAAGAAATTTTCCAAAAAGTTCCTATAAAAATAAGAAATTTTTCAAAATTTTTCCTATAAAAATAAAATATTTTTGAAAAATTTCCTATAAAAATAAGTCATTTTTGAAAAACTTCCTATACAAATAAGAAATTTTTAAAAAATTTCCTATAAAAATAAAAAAATTTTGAAATATTTCCTATAAAAATAAAAAAATTTTGAAAAATTTCCTATAAAAATAAGAAATTTTTGAAAAATTTCCTATAAAAATAAGAAATTTTTGAAAAATTTCCTATAAAAATAAGAAATTTTTGAAAAATTTCCTATAAAAATAAGAAATTTTTGAAAAATTTCCTATAAAAATAAGAAATTTTTGAAAAATTTCCTATAAAAATAAGAAATTTTTGAAAAATTTCCTATAAAAATAAGAAATTTTTGAAAAATTTCCTATAAAAATAAGAAATTTTTGAAAAATTTCCTATAAAAATAAGAAATTTTTGAAAAATTTTCTATGAAAATAAGAAATTTTTGAAAATTTTCCTATAAAAATAAGATTTTTGAAAAATTTCCTATAAAAATAAGAAATTTTTGAAAAATTTTCTACAAAAAAAGGAAATTTTTGGAAAATTTCCTATAAAAATAGGAAATTCTAGAAAAATTTCCTATCAAAATAGGAAATTTTTGAAAATTTTCCTACAAAAATAAGAAATTTCCTATTAAAATAGGAAATTTTTGAAAAATTTCCTATAACAATAGGAAATTTTTGAAAAATTTCCCATAAAAATAAGAAATTTTTGAAAAATTTCCTATAAAAATAAGAAATTGTTGAAAAAATTCCTATAAAAATAAGAAATTTTTGAAAAATTTCATATAAAAATAAAAAATTTTTGAAAAATTTCCTATAAAAATAAGAAATTTTTGAAAAATTTCCTATAAAAATAAGAAAATAAATACTGAGAATTTTTTTTTACAAATAAAAAAGTTTTGAAAAAATAAGACATTTTAGAAAAATTTTCTATAAAAATAAAAAAAAAATTGTAAAAAATTTCTTATAAAATTAAGAGACTTTTGAAAATTTTGCTCTACAAACAAGAAATTTTTAGAAAATTTCCTATAAAAATAAGAAATTTTTAAAAATTTTCTTTTAAAATAAGAAATGTTTGAAAAATTTTCTATAAAAATTAAAAATTTTTTAAAAAGTTCTTATAAAAATAAGAAAGTTTTAAAAAATTTCCTATAAAAATAACAAATTTTTAAACAATTTCCTATAAAAATAAGAAATTTTTGAAAAATTTCCTATAAAAATAAGAAATTTTTCAAAAATTTCCTATAAATACATTTTTTTTAATTTACTATAAAAATTTGAAACTTTTGAAAAGTTTCCCTTAAAAATGAGATATTTCTGAAAAATTTCCTTAAAAATATAAACATTTTTGAAAAATTTCCTACCAAAATAAGAAATTTTTGAAAAATTTCCTATAAAAATTAAAATCTTTCTAAAAATTTCTATAAAAATAAGAAATATTTTAAAAATTGTATAAAAGAAAAATCTTTACAAAAAAATTCTTCATAAAAATGAGATATTTCTGAAAAATTTCTATATAAATAAGAAATTTTTGAAAAATTTCCTATGAAAATAAGAAATTTTTGAAAAATTTCCTATAAAAATAAAAAAAAAATTTGAAAAATTTCCTATAAAAATAAGTCATTTTTGAAAAACTTCCTATACAGATAAGAAATTTTTAAAAAATTTCCTATAAAAATAAAAAAATTTTGAAATATTTCCTATAAAAATAAAAAAATTTTGAAAAATTTCCTATAAAAATAAGAAATTTTTGAAAAATTTCCTATAAAAATAAGAAATTTTTGAAAAATTTCCTATAAAAATAAGAAATTTTTGAAAAATTTCCTATAAAAATAAGAAATTTTTGAAAAATTTCCTATAAAAATAAGAAATTTTTGAAAAATTTCCTATAAAAATAAGAAATTTTTGAAAAATTTCCTATAAAAATAAGAAATTTTTGAAAAATTTCCTATAAAAATAAGAAATTTTTGAAAAATTTCCTATAAAAATTAGAAATTTTTGAAAAATTTCCTATAAAAATAAGAAATTTTTGAAAAATTTCCTATGAAAATAAGAAATTTTTGAAAATTTTCCTATAAAAATAAGATTTTTGAAAAATTTCCTATAAAAATAAGAAATTTTTGAAAAATTTTCTACAAAAAAAGGAAATTTTTGGAAAATTTCCTATAAAAATAGGAAATTCTAGAAAAATTTCCTATCAAAATAGGAAATTTTTGAAAATTTTCCTACAAAAATAAGAAATTTCCTATTAAAATAGGAAATTTTTGAAAAATTTCCTATAACAATAGGAAATTTTTGAAAAATTTCCTATAAAAATAAGAAATTTTTGAAAAATTTCCTATAAAAATAAGAAATTGTTGAAAAAATTCCTATAAAAATAAGAAATTTTTGAAAAATTTCATATAAAAATAAAAAATTTTTGAAAAATTTCCTATAAAAATAAGAAATTTTTGAAAAATTTCCTATAAAAATAAGAAAATAAATACTGAGAATTTTTTTTTACAAATAAAAAAGTTTTGAAAAATTTCTTATAAAATTAGGAAAATTTTGAAAAATTTCTTATAAAAATAAGACATTTTAGAAAAATTTTCTATAAAAATAAAAAAAAAATTGTAAAAAATTTCTTATAAAATTAAGAGACTTTTGAAAATTTTGCTCTACAAACAAGAAATTTTTAGAAAATTTCCTATAAAAATAAGAAATTTTTAAAAATTTTCTTTTAAAATAAGAAATGTTTGAAAAATTTTCTATAAAAATTAAAAATTTTTTAAAAAGTTCTTATAAAAATAAGAAAGTTTTAAAAAATTTCCTATAAAAATAACAAATTTTTAAACAATTTCCTATAAAAATAAGAAATTTTTGAAAAATTTCCTATAAAAATAAGAAATTTTTCAAAAATTTCCTATAAATACATTTTTTTTAATTTACTATAAAAATTTGAAACTTTTGAAAAGTTTCCCTTAAAAATGAGATATTTCTGAAAAATTTCCTTAAAAATATAAACATTTTTGAAAAATTTCCTACCAAAATAAGAAATTTTTGAAAAATTTCCTATAAAAATTAAAATCTTTCTAAAAATTTCTATAAAAATAAGAAATATTTTAAAAATTGTATAAAAGAAAAATCTTTACAAAAAAATTCTTCATAAAAATGAGATATTTCTGAAAAATTTCTATATAAATAAGAAATTTTTGAAAAATTTCCTATGAAAATAAGAAATTTTTGAAAAATTTCCTATAAAAATAAAAAAAAAATTTGTTATAAAATTAAGAAACTTTTGCTATACAAATGAGAAAATTTTGAAAAATTTTCTATAAAAATAAGAAATTTTTTAAAAATTTCCTATAAAAATAAGAAATTTTTTCGGAAATTTCCTATAAAAATGAGAAATTTTTTAAAAATATTCTATAAAAATTCGAAATTTTTTAAAAATATTCTATAAAAATTCGAAATTTTTTAAAATTTTCCATTAGAAATATAAATGTTTTGAAAAATTTCCTATAAAAATATGAATTTTTGAAAAATTTCCTATAAAAATAAGAAATTTTTGAAAAATTTTCTATAAAAATTGGAAATTTTTGAAAATTTCCTATAAAAATATGAAAGTATTGAGAAATTTTTTATACAAGTAAATAAGAATTTTATAAGAATAAGAAGTTTTCGAAAAATTTCCCATAAAAATAATGAAAAAGTTCCTATAACAATAAGAAATTTTTGAAAAATTTTCGAAAAAATTAAGCTATTTTTGAAAAATTTCTTTAAAAATAGGAAATTTTTGAAAAATTTCCTATATTTTGCTATAACAATAAGAATTTTTTTAAAAATTTCCCATAAAAATTAGAAATTTTTGAAAAATTTCCTATAAAAATAAGAATAATAAAGAATTTTTATGAAAATAAGATATTTTTGAACAATTTATTATATATATATAAGAAGTTTTTGAAATATTTTCTATAAAAGTAACAAAATTTTGCAAATTTTCTATAAAAAAAAAAGTTTTTTAAAAATTTTCTATTAAAATAAAAAATTTTTGAAAATTTTTTTATAAAAGTAAGAAATTCTTGAAAGATTTTCTATAAATTGAGAAATTTTTGAAAATTTTCGTAGAAAACTAAGAATTTTTTGACAAATTTCCTTTAAAAATACGAAATTTTTTTAAAATTTTCAATAGAAATAAGAAATTTTTCAAAAATTTCCTAAAAGATTTAAAATTTTTGTAAAATTTCGTATAGAAATAAGAAATTGTTGAAAAATTTCCGATAAAAAACAAGAAATTTTTTAAAAAGTTTCTATAAAAATAAGAAATTTTTGAAAAATTTCCTATAAAAATAAAAAAATTTAAAAAATTTTTCTACAAAAATTAAAAAATTTTTTAAATTTCTTGTAAAAATAAGAAATTTTTGAAAAATTTCCCGTAAAAATAAGAAATTTTTGAAAAATGACCTATAAATATATAAAATTTTTTAAAAATTTCCTATCAAAATAAGAAATTTTATAAAATTCTTTCATAAAAATAAGAAATTTTTTTTAAATTTCCTACAAAAAAAAATGTATAAAAAATTTCCAATAAAATTTAAACATTTTGTATAAAATCAAGACATTTTTGAAAGTTTTCCTAGAGAAATAAAAAATTCTTGAAAAATTTCCTATATAAAAAAGAAATTTTGGAAAAAAATTCATATAAAAATAAGAAATTGTTAAAAAATTCGAAATTTTTGAAAAATTTTCCTTGAAAATATGAAATTGTTAAAAAATTTCTTATAAATAGTAAGTTTTTGCAAAATTTCCTATAAAAATAGGAATAATACAATTTTTTAAAAAATTTAACTTTTTTGTTTATATAAGCAATATTTTTTAAAATTTCACAAAAATATACCAAAATGGTTAAATGAGGATCAGTCTAATGCTCACACTTAAAAAATTAATTTGAGGTCAAATTTAAAATTAGGTGAAATCAAAAATTAAATACATATTATAAATGATACTTATGCCAAAATATTTCTGCCGCTTAACAATTTAACAAATTTAAAATTAGTACAACTTTTTAGGTGTATTTAAATATTTTATTTCTTTAAATATAAATGAGCTTTAAAATTTTAGCATGATTTATCGATTGTGTTCATTTTGTGGAAAATGACATCGAAACTAATGAACCAATTATATAATACCGATACTCCATCACGTTTTGGCATTTGCTGACACAATATAAATAACACATACATACAGACATACTCATGTATTTAAATGTAAGAAAGTTATTTACTAAAAAGTGAAGTAACTGAAAATTTTAAATTTTTGGATTATGAAATTTGGAGAAAAAACTTTAGGGTTTAATATAAAATTTGAAGCAGTTAAAATTTAGATCAGCGATTTAAATTATCACTGATTTATCACTGATTTCCTATAACCAGTCATAGGAGTTTTTATTGTCATACACATAATTTGTTATCGTGCTGCTCATCACTGATTTAGATCTAAGACTCTGTTCCTTATTAGATTGACAGAAAAAAGTCTCTATATTACCCCAAGAAATGACTGAAAAGTGTAAATGTGTACTATGGATCTGAAATTTTGTATCAGGTTAAGTTACCAGGATGAAGTAATAGCTATGTTGGCTTCTTACTTTGAAGATCTCTTAACTTTCTTTAGTTATATCACTTTTGTTGTAAAAGTTAATACTACTTCATCTGGAAGCTATATGTGGCCTTGTGTGTGTAATTATTTGTTTCTAATATCCAATTTTCAATCCATTTGTTAAAAGACGGTGGCTTTACAATTGCGTTTGATGATGGTATATATGTATATGAATGCTTGTGTATGTAGCGGATTGTTGGTAGTATTGGTAATTGTTTAACAACAATCTATTGGTTTTAATATTTAGTTTGGCAATAAATTTCTCTACTTGGTTGACAATATTTGGCCATAGAATATGAACACCGTAGTTCACAAATTGGTTTACGAACAAATTTTGTGGTTGTGTAAACGTTTAACTAATTACACTGTGAAACAAAAATTAAAAAAATGTAATCTTTAAATGTCTAGCTCTGTCAGTCTCTAAAATTTGAAAAAGTTTTTAAAGAAAACAAGAAATAAATTATTATAGAGCTTGATTGTATGATTCATTACAACACTTTGGAATGAAAACCAAAAAGTTATTACAACAATGCCAACACTTTTCAACAAATTACGTCTGATTTATGCATCTGCTGTATAGACCAATCAACCGCGCTGTATGAATGGAGACCAAAATTGTTTCTATTCCAAAAAGGGGTTAACATTTTCATACGGTACCGAAATATTTTAGAACGGGAAAGTATTGAAAAGAAACTGCTTTCATGACTAGGTGGAATTCATTCAAGATTTACTCACCATGAGAGTATATCTGTGGCAATATGGAAGAATAGCTTAAGTCGAAAATTAAAGTTCTGAGATACCATAAATTTTGTGTAATTTTTCTTCTGCTTGATTTCTGATAATAATTTATGAGTTAAAGTATTGGTTATATGTTTATTAGAGAAAAAGTATGAATATTTAAAAAAAAATATTATTAAATTCAGAAGATTTTACGTTTTTATACAGACCTTCAAAAAGAAAGGGGGGTATATTGACTTTGTCATTCCGTTTGTAATTTTCTTAATATTGGCTCAAAAAAGAAAAGCGATATATATTCTAAATCCTTATGAAATTCTAAGACGATTGAGCGATGTCCGTCTGCCTGTCTGTCTGTTGAAACCACGATAACGTCTGAACGAAAGAAACTAGCTCACTGAAAAAATATTCTTAATTTCTGAGAAAATTTAGTTATTGAAAAAGGGCAAAATCGTTTAACATTTGACTATAGCTCCCGTATAACCTCGTCTAGGCTAATCGCTTATTTGCTAATAAATGACAAACTATAACAGCTATAATGACAAAATTTTACAGAAGAACTAGGCAGCATATAAAATTTCATCGAAATCGGTTCACATTTAACCAGAGCTCTCATACAAAAAACTTACGGAAGCAGACGTAATTTCAACTAAAATACACTTAAATGCCAATAAATGATAAATTTAGTACAAGGAAGTCTTATATCAATGCCACCCAGTGTGCAAAATTTTGTCTCAATCGGTCACCATTTGACCATAGCTCCCATATAAAAAACTTACTGAAACACAAAAGTACAAAACGAAATTGGGGTTTATGTCTGTCCTTAACGAAAAGAGCTAGAGGGACAAAATTTTACAAAAGTATTTTGGATATATTAAAAAAGTTTTTTTTATTAAAAATGGACAAAATCGGTTCTCATTTAGTTAGAGCTCCTATATAACCCCGCCCCTGGAAATTGAATATAAATGTAAAAGCTATGACAACAAAATTTAGATTAGGTAAGTTTTATGCAACTATTGGTCACAATATCAAATTTTATAGGAATCTGTCAATAGTTGAAACAAAAAAAATGTAGCAAAGGTTAGTTAAAAGCTATTAAGTTAGAAACTATGCAAGAATAAGCTCTTTATAAATACCAGACAGCGCGTAAAATTTTGTTACAATCGGTCAACATTTTGCTATAATTCGTACATATATAACTTCCCCTTTTTATACCCACCATCAAAAAGAATGGGGGGTATATTGAGATTGTCATTCCGTTTGTAATTTCCTTAATATTGGTTCAAAAACCAAAAACGATATATTTATATTCTGAATCCTTATGAAATTCTAAGACGATTGAGCGATGTCCGTCTGTCTGTCCGTCTGTCTGTCTGTTGAAATCACGATAACGCCTAAACGAAAGGAGCTAGCTCACTGAAACTTAGTAAAAATATTCTTCATCTCTGAGAAAATTTTGGTATTGAAATTGGGCAAAATCGGTTCACATTTGACTATAGCTCCCGTATAACCTCGTCTAGGCTAATCGCTTATTTCTTAATAAATGACAAATTATAGCAGCTATGGTGGTAAAATTTGGTATATAGAAGTATATAGAAGTACATTAGCCCTAGGCAGCGTATAAAATTTCATCAAAATCGGTTCACAGTTTGCCATAGCTCCTTACAAAAAACTTACGAAAACAGCCTAAATTTCACCTAAAATACACTTAAATGCCAAATTTCAATTGTGCAAAATTTTGTCACAATCGGTCACCATTTGACCCTAGCTCCCATATAAAAAACTTACGGAAACACAAAAATACAAAAAGAAAAGGGGGTTTATGTCCGTCTGTCCGTCAGATAAAAGCTCGATAGCGCCTTAACGAAAAGGGCTACAGCAACAAAATTCTACAAAAGAAAGTCTTATATGAATGCCAGCCAGTGTGCAAAATTTTGTCACAATCGGTCACCATTTCACCATAGCTCCCATATAAAAAACTTATGGAAACACAAAAATACATAAAGAAAAGGTTGTTTATGTCCGTCTGTCCGTCAGATAAAAGCACTATAGCGCCTTAGCGAAAAGAGCTAGAAGGACAAAATTTTACAAAAGTAGGATAACTTGAAAAAGATGTGTGTTAAAAATGGACAAAATCGGTTCAAATTTAGTTAGAGCTCCCATATAACCCAGCCCCGGGAAACACATTCATGGTGATAAATTGAATACAATTGTAATAGCGATGACGATTAAATTTAAAATAGGGAAGTTTTATGCAATTTTTGATCAGTTTATCAAATTTTATAGGAATCAGTCCATATTTGACTTTAGCTTTCATATAAAAAACACTCACGGAAACCAAAAATTTTAGCAAACTGCAGTTAAAAGCTATTAAATTAGAAACTATGATAGCTATGGCCACTAAATTTGACAACAATAAGCTCTATATATATACCAGTCAGTGTGTAAAATTTTGTTACAATTTTTATATATATAATATATAGGTATATATATATATATAATTCCCCGACAACATTCCAATTGGAACAAGGGGTACTTCTTTCAGACAATGAGCTGCATCCGATTCTATTTTTAGACTCATTGAAAGGGACCTACGTTTTAACGCCGGCTCGGAACGGTAAATGCATTAGTTAGAGAAGTTTTACATAGCCTAGTACTCAATAACCAGTGGCTAGCTGAGTTATAAGGTGAACCGCAGCTTTTTGAAAATTTCTTTTTTTCAAGTGGGTCTGACAGGTATTGAACTTGGGACCTCTGGTATGCTAGGCGGATGACTAACCTGCTATACCACGGCGGTTCACAACCCCTTTTTATATCTACAATCAAAAAGATTGGAGGTACATTCATTATATTAAGATTGCACCTATGAAATTAGATAGGCATCAATCAATGTTCAGCCCAGACTTTATATATGATGAATGCATTAGGAACTCCTAACGAAATATATGCACCTGCCGTAGTACTATTAACATGTTTAGCCTATATCCGGTTATGAGACCGAATTTTGATCAAAGTAAATACTGGGGAAACCACTAAAATATTTTTAAATGTTAAACTATAAAGCTACGGCAACCGAATTTAGTCCAAAGGTTTTACCAACAATAGCAATTAGCTTAGCGATTTTTTCAGTTTTGGTCCAGATTTTGAATTAGCTGCACCCTGTTTCTGAATTTAACACAACTTGATGGTGGGTATATAAGGTTCGGCACAGCCGAATATAACGCTCTTACTTGTTATATCTACAATCAAAAAGATTTGGAGGTATATATTAAGATTGCATCTACGAAATTAGATAGCTATCAATCAATGTTAGGTCCAGACTCTGCTGTGTTGCTATTAACATGTTTATGGCACAACGAAATTCATGTAAAACTATATTCGGTTATGGAACAGCATTTTGTCCAAGGTAAATACTTGGGAAACCACTTAGATACTTTTAAGTATTGAACTTTAGTAACTAGTACCACTGCAACCGAATTTAGTCCAAATATATTACCAATAATACCACATTTGGTCAACATTTTGAATTAGCTGCACTCTCGTGCAACTTGATGGTGGGTACAGCGTTACCGCTGACAAATTTGAAAAAGTCGCAAAAATAGTAGATTTTTACAAAAAAAGTCGCACAAAAAGTCACTTTCAATAAAAAAAAGTCGCACGCTTTTTTTATAATATTTTTTTTTAACAATGAACAAAAGACTATAAAACATTTCATACTTGAAAAGATATTATATATAGGCAAAAATCAAACAGTTTTAATTCCTATAAAATCGACTTTCAACTCGAATAATTTTTGTTCTCTTAAGTGTTCGGAAAATCTAATTACAGATTTGAACTCCTAAGTCTACAGGTATATTGAACGCAAAATCTTAGCGCAAGTTTGCACTTCTAAGCGTAATTGGCATGCAAATTTCAAAAACGTAAAAAATCGAATGAAGCATTTATGTTTTTTTCATATTTCGTCTTCTTTTTTCTTTTCATTTGGACACAGTCGTTATTTTATGATATAGACACCATACTTGGGGGACTTTTCGGCCCCCTCAATGAATTCCTAAAAAATAGATAAGGATTGGTAGATCTTCCAGTTGTGCATCGTTTGATATATATCTCAATTATGTTCTCCATGTTGATATAACATACGACAAATATGTATAAAAATTCCAAACTACCTCGTAAACTGAATTTTTGCCATTTAACACCTAAAAGCAAAAGCACACCAAAAAATAATTTTTTCTAAAATTGTATGAAGATTTTGAAAACCGTGTAAAATATATATTGCTTTCAATGGTTTTAGATAGCAAACTGAGACCAAAATGATGGCATTTATACTTGAGTTACAATAATTTTAGGGAATTTTAGTTGAGATATTGAATATGGACTAAAAATAAAAATTTTAAATAATTTTCTAAAAAGGTGTCAAAAGTCGCACAAAACTCGAAAAAGTGGCAAAAAAGGGCCATGGAAGAAAAGTCGCAGCTTGCGTCGCAGGCCACCAAAAGATTGTAGAACGTAAAAATATTGAAAGGAAGCTGCTATCAAGACTTAGTGAGATTCAAGGCTTACTCACCATGAGAGTATATAATAGTAGCACTTTTAGAAAATGAAAAGGGATTATTTCTGTTCACCAGGAGATACAAAACCCCACAAAAGCATCTTATCTCTCAGGCACTCCTTTTATATCTTTTTTTGTATGGGTTAGCCCTGCATGGACCAGAAACGTTAGAGTAGACAAGTAGCTTTTTTCATGTAGCACTGTGTTGTCATCACTTTGTAATGATTTTTGTAAATATTTTGTGTGCAGTATATAATTAGCTAGATACAATTTCTCTTCATGTATATAAATCTTTTTACCCTATACATAAAAGTATAGGCATTTTAAGTTTGAGCTGATTGAAATATTGGTCAGACCAAAGACTATAATACTAATAACACTGTGCTAGTTACAAATGCGACATAGGGGAGACCTAGTGGGTAAAGATAATTCGAGTACGCTGAACTCAATGGTGCTAACAATTTATTTAGGAGGAGGTATCGCAACAAATATTCGCGTAAATCGAACACAGTTTATTTCCTTGAACTAAACTTTAACTAAGTAAAAAAACCGAAATTCGATAGCAAAATTATCTGCCAGAAACACTTATTATTTTTTGAACCGAGCAGTAGTTTTGGAGATCATTTTTTTGTTTGCAAAAAAAAAAATATTTTTGGAAATTAAAATTTTTCTGATTTTTCAAGAACAATATTTTTTCAACGGTATATCTCAAAAACTAGAGATAACTTTAAAAATTGGTAAGCGTCATTGAATTTAGCATACTCGTATTATCTTTACCCACTAGGTCTTTTGTCGGTAAAAAAAAGTTGTTAAAATCGAGCAAAAACAATCGACAAGAACACCGATATATTACGCTTTAAAATTCAACTGTAAATGGCAAAGATAAAACGAAACAAGTAAGAGTGTTATATTCGGCTGTGCCGAATCTTATATACCCACCATCAAGTTGTGTTAAATTTAGAAACATATCTCATATATCTACAAGGGTGCAGCTAATTCAAAATCTGCAGCAAAACTGAAAAAAAATCGCTAAGTTAATTGGTATTGTTGATAAAACCTTTGGACTAAATTCGGTTACTGTAGCTTTATAGTTCAACATTTAAAAATATTTTAGTGGTTTCCCCAGTATTCACTTTTTGTACTCGGTCTCATAACCGAGTATAATTTTACATTAACTTATTAAATACTTTTCGTTGTGCTTAATATGTAGTTAGGCTGAACACGTTAATAGTAATACGGCAGGTCCATATATTTCGTTAGGAGTTCCTAATGCATTCATCATATATAAAGTCTGGGCTGAACATTGATTGATGCCTATCTAACTTCATAGGTGCAATCTTAATATAATGAATGTACCTCCAAATCTTTTTGATTGTAGATATAAAAAGGGGATGTTATATATATAAGAATTATAGCCAAATGTTGACCGATTGTAACAAAATTTTACACACTGGCTGGTATATATATAGAGCTTATTCTTGCAAAATTTTGTGGCCATCTTAATATAATAGTTTCTAATTTAATAGCTTTTAACTGGCCTTTGCTTAAATTTTTGGTTTTCGTGAGTGTTTTTTATATGAAAGCTAAAGTCAAATATGGACTGATTCCTATAAAATTTGTAAACTGATCAAAAATTACATAAAACTTCCCTATTTTAAATTTAATCGTCATAGCTATTACAATTGTATTCAATTTATCAGCATTAATGTGTTTCCCGGGGCGGGGTTATATGGGAGCTCTAACTAAATTTGCACCCATTTTGTCCATTTTCAACACATTTCTTTTTCAAGATATCCAAAATACGTTTGTAAAATTTTGTCTCTCTAGCTCTTTTCGTTAAGGCGCTATCGTGCTTTTATCTGACGGACAGACGGACATAAACAACCTTTTCTTTATGTATTTTTGTGTTTCCATAAGTTTTTTATATGGAAGTTATGATGAAATGGTGACCGATTGTGACAAAATTTTGCACACTGGCAGACATTGACATAAGACTTCCTTGTGCTTAATTTAGTCTTACTAGCTTTTGTAATTAAGGAGCTGTCATGATTTTATCTGACGGACAAGCGGACATAAATCCCCTCTTCTTTTTGAATTTTTGTGTTTTCGTAAGTTTTTTATATGGGAGCTAGGTCAAATGGTGACCGATTGCAACAAAATTTTGCACACTGGCTGGCATTGACATAATTTAGAGGTTATATCTGTTATATTTTTAGATTTATTGGCATTTAAGTGTATTTTAGGTGAAATTTAGGCTGTTTTCGTAAGTTTTTTGTATGGGAGTTATGGCTAAATGTGAACCGATTTTGATGAAATTTTACACGCTGCCTAGGACTAACGTAAAACTTCCATGTACAAATTTCGTCATCATAGCTGCTATAATTTGTCATTTATTAACAAATAAGCGATTAGCTTAGACTTGGTTATACGGGAGCTATGGTCAAATGTGAACAGATTTTGCCTAATATCAATACCAAAATTTTCTCAGAGATGAAGAATCGTCTTAGAATTTCATAAGGATTCAGAATATATATCGTTTTTGGTTTTTGAGCCAATATTAAGGAAATTACAAACGGAATGACAATCTCAATATACCCCCCATTCTCTTTGATGGTGGTTATAATAACCTTACAGATGAAAAAGATTTATTGACATTCAGTCCCCTATGACGTCATTGTAACAAAATATAAGGTTTGACCGACTATAGTACTTTAATAATTGTTTAATTTAAAAAATTCTAGAACAAAGACAAAATATCTATTTTTAAACATTAGCAATTTATTATTCAAGTTATGCATGTGTAAACACTTTAAAATTTCACCTCATCGTCCTGTCATTTCAAAAAAAATTTAAAACAATTTATTATTTTTGTGAACATGTCGTGTGTTTCTAAACCAATTTATTGTTATTTTAATTTTTATTTCTACGGGTTATAAATATTTTATTGTTTCATTTTTATTTTTCCAAGTCTAACCTATTCTAGTCTTTGTGTTTGTTTTGAAACCTTTTCATTTCCATATAAATAATTTTTTTTTTTTCTGATATTTTAGTTCAATATTTTATTTTTACTGTTTGCACAATAAAAATTCTGTTTATTTAACTCTTTCGTCTATGAATATGTTTTGAAATAAAAGTTAAAATTGTTTTTCTATGCCCTACACCATTGTTGGTAGTATAAGTTGTTACTAGATACAAATATTTCTTTGTTCTAAGATACAAAACTGAATTTCGGCTAGATAATACTTTGGTGATGTTGAACAAATGGTATCTTTTAAAGTTTTCTTAAATCTTCAAAATTGAATATGGTAAGTTTATCATAAAGCCTATATCAGTCGACTATAATACTTTTATATTTATTTATATCTACAAACTGAGACCCGACATATTCTAAAATAATAAATGTAAAGAAAAATATAGAAAATATTTACTAATATCAATATATTGGCTCGTTATGCTCAGTATTTTACGATTTATTACGTACAACTTTTACACATACTCTTTCAAAATGTATTCATATTTTTATTAAATTTTTGCATCAAGTCGTGTTAAATTTAGAAACATATCTCAGATAACTACGAGGGTGCAGTAAATTCAAAATGTGGACCAAATTCGAAAAAAGTTGTTACTCAAGCTGGTATTATTGGTAAAATATTTGGACTAAATTCGATTGCATTAGCTTTATAGTTCAACATTTAAAAGTATGTATGTATGTTTCCCTAGTATTTACTTGGAACAAAATTCGTTATCGTAACCGGGGGGTCAATTCTGGTTCTATGAAACGATGAAATGAAAAAAAGTTTTCATTTAAATTTTCACAACTAGTTTTCATAATACTTTTTCACCAACACTTATTTTCTGATTCTCGTTTGTATTATGAAAAAAGTGTTTCATTCCATTCGTTGCTATGAAACTTTATCAACTTTTTTATGATAATTGCCAAGCAAATGTCAAACGTAATACAGGAAACAAATAATGTTGGTCTCGGCAACATCAATTTGCGTAATTATTAATTTTTATTAAAATTATTAATTACCAATTTCAATTTTTGTAATTATTAATTTCGATTAAAATTATTAATTACCACAGCATCTTCCGTCGGCGGTAATCCTATAGCAATAACACGCCGTCGACGAAAAATAAATAAAATTGGCTATTAAACAAAAAAGCTTAAACAAAGGGCTTGACTATATACAATAGCACTTACATCGTTGAATAATACAAAGCTATATCTTACTCTTCTTTTCACCACCGTTTGCTTCTCTACTATTACCTTTCCAAAAAAGGTAACCCAATTCGTATATACTCTTTATGCAATTGTATAGGCAGTATTTGCCTGAGTGTTACTTCTCTTAAAAAAAATATATACCTAAATTATTACCATTAGTACCGCCTAAAGCGGTAAGCCTCGTCGTCAGTTCCACTTTTCGTCTAGAATTTTTTTCTGTCATACATTTATAGATTAGTGACCAGTTTTTTAATAATTATATTTCATACTAATCGTTAGCAATATCAATATTTTCTTCCAAAAGAAAATTAAATAATATTTTGTCTTATTTTTGATTTTTCACTTAAAATTTTTCAGTGAAAAAATTCTTTTCATATGAAAAAATTTTGACAGTTACTTTCACTGTTTCACAAAACAAGAATCGCAATTGTTATGAAACGATGAAAAAATCTCGTTTCGTTTCAGTGATTTTTTCATATGATAATAATTTGGCGTTTGTTTTCATCTTTTTTACTAAATTAGAACCGCTACTTCTATGAAAACATGAAAAAACTTTTCATTTCATCGTTTCATAGAACCAGAATTAATCCCCGGGTATGGTATTACATTAATAAGTTGTTAAATACTTTTTGTTTAGCTTAATATTTTGTTAGGATAAAGATGTTGATAGTAATACGACAGGTTCATATATTTTGCTAGGAGTACCTATTACATCTACCATTTATAAAGTCTGGACCTAAAAGGGGATGTTATATATATAAGAATTATAGCCAAATGTTGACCGATTGTAACAAAATTTTACACACTGGCTGGTATATATATAGAGATTATTCTTGCAATATTTAGTGGCCATAGCTATCATAGTTTCTAATTTAATAGCTTTTAACTGGCCTTTGCTAAAGATTTTTGGTTTCCGTGAGTGTTTTTTATATGAAAGCTAAAGTCAAATATGGACTGATTCCTATAAAATTTGATAAACTGATCAAAAATTGCATGAAACTTCCCTATTTTAAATTTAATCGTCATAGCTATTACAATTGTATTCAATTTATCAGCATGAATGTGTTTCCCGGGGCGGGGTTATATGGGAGCTCTAACTAAATTTGAACCGATTTTGTCCATTTTCAACACACATCTTTTAAAGATAACCAAAATACTTTTGTAAAATTTTGTCCCTCTAGCTCTGCCTAGGGCTAATGTAAGACTTCTATATACCAAATTTTATCATCATAGCTGCTATAATAAGCGATTAGCCTTGACGAGGTTATACGGAAGCTATGGTCAAATGTGAACCGATTTTGCCCAATTTCAATACCACAATTTTCTCAGAGATGAAGAATATTTTTACTAAGTTTCAGTGAGCTAGCTCCTTTCGTTTAGGCGTTATCGTGATTTCAACAGACAGGCAGACGGACAGACAGACGGACATCGCTCAATCGTCTTAGAATTTCATAAGGATTCAGAATATAAATATATCGTTTTTGGTTTTTGAGCCGATATTAAAGAAATTACAATCAGAATGACAATCTCAATATACCCCCCATTCTTTTTGATGGTGGGTATAAAAATGGGGATCATATATATATGAACTATAGCCAAATGATGGCCGATTGTTACAAAATTTAATATTTTGGGTGTTATTAATATAAAGTTTATTTGTGCAAAATTTAGTGGCCATAGCTGACATAGTTAATAATTTAATAGCTTTTAACTGGCGTTTGTGGCATTTTAGTGGTTACCGGGAGCGGTTTTTATATGAAAGCTATGGTCAAAAATGGACCAATGCCTATAAAATTTGATATACTGACTGAAAGTTGCATAAAACTTCTCTGTTCTAAATTCAGTAGTCATAGATTTTACAATTTTATTCAATTTATCAGCATAAATGTGATTCCCGGGGCAGGGTTATATGATAGCTCTAACTAAATGTGAACCGATTTTACCCAATTTCAGCACACAATTTCTATAACACATCGAAAATACTTTTGCTAAATTTTGTATCTCTAGCTCTTGTAGTTAAGGAGCTATCTCGCTTTTCTCTGACGGAAAGAAGGACATAAACCGTCTATTCTTTTTGTATTTTTGTGTTTCCGTAAGTTTTTTATATGGGAGCTATGGTCAAATAGTAAGCGATTGTGACAAAATTTTGCACACAGGCTGGCATTCTCATAAAACTTGCTTTTATAAAATTTTGTTGCTGCAGCCCTTTTCAATAAGGCGCTATCGCGCTTTTATCTGACGGACAGACGGACATAAACCCCCTTTTCTTTTTGTATTTTTGTGTTTCCGTAAGTTTTTTTTATGGGAGCTATAGTCAAATGGTGACCGATTGTGACAAAATTTTGCACATTATTTCGTTAGGAGTTCCTAATGCATTCATCATATATAAAGTCTGGGCTGAACATTGATTGATGCCTATCTAATTTCATAGGTGCAATCTTAATATAATGAATGTACCTCCAAACCTTTTTGATTGTAGATATAAAAAGGAGATGTTATATATATATATAAGAAGTATAGCCAAATGTTGACCGATTGTAACAAAATTGTTTACACTGGCTGGTATATATAGAGAGCTTATTCTTGCAAAATTTAGTGGCCATAGCTATCATGGTTTCTAATTTAATAGCTTTTAATTCTAGTTTGCTAAAATTTTTGGTTTCCGTGAGTCAAATAAATAAAGTCAAATATGGACTGATTCCTATAAAATTTGATAAACTGATCAAAAATTGCATAAACTTTAAATTTAATCGTCATAGCTATTATAATTGTATTCAATTAATAAGCATTAATGTGTTTCCCGGGGCAGGGCTATATGGGAGCTCTAACTAAATTTGAACCGATTTTGTCCATTTTCAACACATTTCTTTTTCAAGATATCCAAAATACTTTTGTAAAATTTTGTCCCTCTAGCCTTTTCGTTATGGTGCTATCGTGCTTTTATCTGACGGACAGACGGACATAAACAACCTTTTCTTTTTGTATTTTTGTGTTTCCATTAGTTTTTTATATGGGAGCTACGGTCAAATGGTGTCCGTTTGTGCCAAATTTAGTGGTTATATCTGTTATACTTTTAGATTTATTTGCATTTAAGTGTATTTTAGGTGAAATTTAGGCTGTTTTCGTATTTTTTTTTTATATGGGAGCTGTGGCTAAATGTGATCCGATTTTGATGAAATTTTATATGTTGCCTAGGGCTAATATAAGACTTCTATATACGAAATTTTGTCATCATAGCTGTTATAATTTGTCATTTATTAGCAAATAAGCGATTAGCCTAGACGAGGTTATACGGGAGCTATGGTCAAATGTAAACTGATTTTGCCCAATTTCAATACCAAAATTTTCCCATAGATGGGGAATGTTCTTACTAAGTTTTAGTGAGCTAGCTCCTTTCGTTTATGCGTTATCGTGATTTCAATAGACAGATAGATAAACATACAGACGAACAGACAGACAGACATCGCTCAATCGTCTTAGAATTTCATAAGCACTCAGAATATATATCGTTTTTGATTTTTGAGCCAATATTAAGTAAATTACAAACGGAATTACAATCTCAATATATCTCCCATTATTTTTGATGGTGGGCATAAAATCAATAATTTTCCAGAACATATTCCTAAATTTTGAATTTCTTTGAAATACTTCCATAAAGTACATTATTTCATTTATCCCATTAAAAAATGGAAGCTCACTTTTTATCAATGTAGTTAGAGAAACATTTCAAAATCCAATATAATGAAATGCATTACATGCAATTTGTTGCTGAAATATTGTATGAATAAAATAGACTTGAAAATTTTCTTTAGCTTGAAAGTTCTACAAAATTATTTGAGTTGCTGAGTAATAATATTTTTAAAGAAGTTTCAGTTTTAGTGTTGGTTTGATATATCAACTCCATATGTAGAAGTAGTAGATTATTTTGATTTCTTCCACATCCATATATTATTTTAGTTAGTATTAAGGTTCATTCAATGACACTTAATACATGTATGTATAAGTGTGTCAGGGAGAGAGACATGGAGTTAGAGTGTATATTAGAACTGTCTACTTTAAAAAATGTTTGAAAACCACCTAAAAATGATTTGTTCTCAAAAATGATTAAGTACCCAGCAAAACTTTGGTAATGGCAAGTACTCTGATAACTGGTTACCTTGTAACGACTACAACATACCATCCGAATAAATAATAAGTTATTACAGTAGTACTTATTTGTAATTAAGATGGTAATTTAAACTGAATGGCCCCGGTTCAAATCCCACCAAGGGCAACAATTTTTTTTTTTTTTTTATTAAGAGAGTCTTTTTAAATGATTTTTGAATTTTAAGAACTTAAATATTATCTTCTGTAAAAAATATTTGTAAAACTAACTCACGTTAATGAAAAAATACCATCATGAGTCAATTTTGATTATGTAGGGGATGTTGAATACCAAACACGATCCTAATTGGTCTTAACTTGGTAAGCCCAACTTATCTGGGTCTTCCTTCATCTCAACTGTGGACACACACCTCCTCATGGTATCACCCGGGGAGCTAGTTTAACACCCATTAATATTGTGAGTTAACATGTTCCGAGAGTTGTCCCATAAGATCGATAAAAATGGGTTAGGATTACGGGCTAGTAACCCTCTCTTGAAAAAAAAATACAACGAAGAAGATAAAATTAGAATTGAAATGTCCCACTACCTAATATTAGAGGAGGATGTCCGAAACTTCGATAGAAAGACCAAGTAGAGGAACATTTTTCAAAGCTTGGCCTATAAAATTGGAGAATATTCGCATCGTATAAAAATATTTTTCCAAAAATTACAACAAAGCAAAAAAAGCAGGGAAAAACAAAGTTATTTTCACATGATTTTGGATCTAAAAATAAAAATTGTTTATATTAATTATAAGCTGCTAAGTTTTCAACATATGAAGTAGCTCAGTGTAAGAGTCTCTGCCTAGCAGTCGGAGGGTCTGGGTTCGAGCCCCCATGGGATCATAAAAAAATTTTGTATTTCGTTTAAAAATATATGTTTTTAATAAAACAACAACAAAAAAGTTGTTGCTGTTGTTGTTGTTGCTTTCAAATTGCTTACCCAAGTTATTACTTTTCTGCAATTGGTAAGTACTTGCCTCCAATGACATCCCCATGTTAATGTAATGACTTAAACAGCGAATGAGTAAGTAGTTCGTGTTCAATAGTTTAACTGTTTAACTCATTATTTGGTAATGAAAAGTTTTACTGGGTATATTACTTATGTAAGTATACGAACTTTTATATTTCTATATAGTACGAATTTTAAAGTTCTTTGTTAATAACCACAAATATTTCCATAAATATATTACCTATACCTTTTAGTTTAAAAAAATCACACTTTTATATTTCCATTCAAAAATTTGTAAAATATCGATTATGGTAGTGATCGCAGTTAAATGTTTAATTTTTTCTATCTCTTATAATTTCTAAAAAAAAATTAACTTTTTTATTTAATATAAAAAAAATTAACAAAATCGATTATTAAGACTAATTTTTAAAATATTTAAAGATCACGGATTTATACTTAAATGGCTCGATCTCTCATAGTTTCCAAGAATATCGTACTTTTATATTTCCATATAAAAATGAAACAAGTAGGAGTGTTATATTCGGCTGTGCCGAATCTTTTATACCCACCTTAATGTTGTATTAAATTTAGAAACAAAAAGCGTGGTACAAACAGAAAAAAGTTAAGTGTTTTGGAAACTTCCATCTCTGCTATAAACACATGTTAAATTTTACTTCGATCTGGTAACTCCTTCATATATGAAACAGGTGTTCACAAAAGACGCATTCGCTAGGTAAAAGTTAGTCTGTTTCCGTAAGTTTATGTATGCGAGCTATGTTTAGTTTTCTAAAAAAAAATGTTAATGTATATTAAAAATCAATACATATGAATTTTGAATTTTTTTTAGTGATCACAGTTTTTTGCATTAATCTTAGAAAATCACACTTTTATATTTCCATATAAAATATTTAAAAAAATTCGAGTTTTGTACGAATTTTAAAAAATGTTAATCGGTCATAGATTTTTTCTTAAACGGCCCTATCTCTTATAGTTTTCGTAATTTTGGGAGTTGATCAGTGTAATCAATGTAAAACAAGGAGCAGCTTATTTTACAAAAATGCAAACTAACCCGCCAAAATGTTCTACGGAACAAAAAAAAAAACAAAACATGTTATAAAAAATTTAAAATATATTGCACCAGGGGAAGGTGTACCTCACCCGACCTCTGCCACAAATGAACATCTTTTGCGAAACTTGGAATACGATGTAGTGGGAGTTATAGGCCTAAGTGAGAACATACAAAAACCATTTTCAAAGATTTCGAAACACATGCACAATTTTGAGATATTCGCAAAAATCTGTTTTCGGGTAGTGTGTAGTACTTTATTACCCCAAACTCTTACATTCTGAAAGTCAAGGGACTAGGCTTACCTAAAAGTATGCTTATATTCTTAGAAATTAGTAAGTTTTTGTCAAAAGTTTCGCTTTTTTGTAATTTTAAAATACAAACGCAGTTATTTCAACTTTTTTCTATAAAAACCTATTTTGTATTAGATGTTCGAAAACTGGATGTTCGAAAACTGGCTGGTGATCAAAAAAGTTTACAAAAAGACTCATATAAGCGCATAGCAAGCGATAAGTTAAAAATAGCACAAAAAATCTTGCAAAATGTGCGTAGTCATAATATTATCACGTAAATGATCGTAATATGACTGTGTTTTTGTAATTAAAAACGCCACAAAAAGACTCATATCACATAATAAGTGATGTGGCTTAGTTGGATAGCTCATCGACTACTAAGCATAACATATCATATTCAGCAGCCTGGGTTCGATCCTCGGTTTCGGCAAAATCAATTTATGTATTATAAATGCAACTTCAATGTTCTAAAATTATATAAACTGTTTTTCAATAAATCTAGCAAAATGTGTGCAGTCATAATCTAATCATAAAAACGAGTCATTAAAAAAGAGTCTTTCTGAAGGGTCTTATGATGGGTACCATTTTTCTCACACAAAAAAATCATTTTTGACTCATAAGTGATATCATAAATGATCATTTTAACCGTGTAGTGGAGTCAAAAAAGACTCATATTTGATTAAAATTTGCAAAAACTGCTAGCATTATTTACTCATATCGGTTTACATTTACTTAACTTTTTCCAAAGTTAAAATTATTCGATTACAAACAAAATACTTTTTATAATGAATTTCTAGTAAAAACGTTTTGGCCTAGTCGGTTTATAAAAAAAACTTATAATAACTTTTAGCGTTTTCGTCTGATTTAAAAATTTAGGAACTAAATTCTCTTGTTATATTCATATAAACTTTTATGAGCTTTTTTTTAGATGTTCTTAACAAAAAACAAGTAAGAAAGCGTTATAGTCGGTCACACCCGACCATACGATACCCTTCACCACTAAGGTCAAAGGTGTTCTTTTTCCTGTATAAAGACAAATATTTGCAAAATTTTGCCATTATACAAACATTTTCCCAAAACTTATATATTTAAGCTGTTTTCGTCATTTGGACTTATATGAGAGCTAGGGTCAAATGTGGACCGATTATCTCGAAATTTGGCAAATTGATTACAGTTGTTACAAAAATTATGTATGCAAAAAATAAACTCAAAATTTTCATTATCTTTAGATTTACGAGCATTTTAATGATTTTTTGTCTCATTTAGTGCGTTTTTAAAGAAGAGTTTGTATGGGAGCTATGGTCAAATGTGGACCGATTAGTACAGTGATTTAAGTTTATATAAGCAGTATTTGTTTTAAATTTCATGAAAAATATTAATATTTGTGGCCAATATATCAATTCCGGGAAGTGGAAGGTACCATAAATAATGGACCGATTTTGACCAATTTCAATAGCCATGGTCCCATTATCAAAAAAATTATCCGTGCCAAATTTTATCAAATTATCCTTAGAATTGCGACCTGTAGTTTGATTACAAGGTTTACATGGGCGTCCAGCCAGCCAGCCAGACGGACGGACGGACATCGCTAAATCGACTCAGTGATTCTAAGCCTATTGGTATACTAAAAGGTGGGTCTAAGACAAATATTTCTATAAGTTACATACATCAGCACAAACTTATAATACCCTTTGCACCTATGGTGGTGAAGGGTATAACAAGTCAGAGAGTGCTATAGTCGGTCAAGCCCGAAAATACGATACCCTTCAGCACTGAGGCCATCATACAAACATTTTCTCAAAACTTATATATTTAAGCCGTTTCGGTCATGGGACTTATATGAGAGCTAGGGTCAAATGCGGACCGATAATCTCGAAATTTGGCATATTGATTATAGTTTTAAAAAGAATTATGTATGCAAAAAATAAACCCAAAATTCTTATTATCTTCAGATTTACGAGAGTTTTAGCGATTTATGTCTCAGTACCTGGTAGACCGAGCCTTGCTCGGAGCTTTATGATAAGCATTTTGAGGAAAATTTTAAAGTTTTTATATATTTTATATTATAAAGTGCTAAAATAAATTTAGAGGAAAGACATTGTAGAAATATTCAGTTAATTTTGAATTATTTGATTTATTTTGTCCGACCAACACATAGTTTGCATAGTTTACAGTTTAACTCATTTTGAATAATTTTGGAAATTATTCATATCAACAGAAACCTCTGTCGACTCATGCGCAACAACTTTGCTAAAGAATATAGTCTGATCAAATGCACAGTTTACGATTTAATTCATTTTGAGTAGTTTTCTGTGGCGCCACCTGTCGGACATTGCTTATTTCAATTCATAAACCTTCTTCGGCTTATCCGTAACAACTTTGCTGAAGATTATAGCATGATTAAATGTACAGCATACGATTAAATTGACTTTGAGTAAATTTCAGTAGCGCCACCTGTCGAAATTTCTTCATACCAACTAAGAAACCTTCGTCGGCTCATGTGCAACAACTTTGCTAAAGATTGTAGCATGATTAAATGTACAGATTACGATTAAATTGACTTTGAGTAAGTTTCTGTAGCGCCACCTGTCGGAAATTATTCATACCAACTAAAAAGCCTTCGACGGCTCATGCGCTACAACTTTGCTAAAGATCATAGCATGATCAAATGTACAGTTTACGATTTAATTAATTTTTAGTAATTTTCAGTGGCGCCATCTGTCGGAAATTAGTCTTATCAACTTTAAAACCTTCGCCGGCTTATCCGCAACATCTTCGCTAAAGAGCATAACACAATCAAATTCACAGTTTACTATTCTAAAAAGAACATACATACAGACAAACATTCATTTGTTTAAAATAATACTTATTTTTCCCCCTTTTTATTCCCTAATTTCTAAAAGTTCCATATGTATATTTGGTACTTTTTTGGTGCCAATTGAATTCGGTACATTTTTTTAAAACGCATTTAACATAATGTATAATGTTCCTATTCATATTACTTTGGAGATGTTAAGTTATCATTTTATCCCTTTTTTACCCATTTTGGCTCCAAAATCAAAAAAGTACCAAATACGTGTTTCATGTTTTTTTTACATCTATTGATTGCAGTACCAAGTTTCTTTCTATATTCTTTAGTTTAAAATTAAAGAGTGGGTTAAAAAGGTGCCAAAAAAACTATTTTCACCCTTTTTTACCCCGTATCGGACATAGTTTCAAAAAAGTACCAAACACCTGTCCGCTTATTTTCAAAGCTGTTTAAAACGTAATTTTAATTTTGTTTCTATACCTATTACTTTAGGAGACATAGCGTTTTCGATTTTTTCCCCTTTTTACCCGTTTTTACCCTCTTAGAGGTAAAAGTTCCAAAAGTCCCTTCTTCTTCGACCTATACATCAAAAAAGATACCCACTGTCCAAATTTTATCAAAATCGTTAGAGCCGTTTTCGAGATAGCCATTCTATATATATATATATATATATATATATATATATATATATATATATATATACAATTATTGCTCGTTTAAGAATATAAGATATAGTGCGTTTTGACAGAAGAGTTTGTATAGGAGCTATGATCAAATGTGGACCGAAATTTGGTACAGTGATTTAGGTTTACATAAGCAGTATTCGCTTTAAATTTCATGAAAAAATAATGATATTTGTGGCCAATATATCAATTCCGGGAAGTGGGACCTATGAGAGGTACCATAAATAATGAACCGATTTTGACGAATTTCAATAGCCATATCAAAAAAATTATCTGTGCCAAATTTCATCAAATTATCCTTAGAATTGCGTACTTTGATTACATGGTTTACATGAGGGTCCAGCCAGATGGACGGACGGACTATCGTTAAATCGACTCAGAAAGTGATTCTAAGCCTATTGGTATACTAAAAGGTTGGTCTAAGACAAATATTTCTATGCGTTACATACATCAGCACAAACTTATAATACCCTTTCCACCTATGGTGGTGAAGGGTATAAATAGCGAAACTTTTGATAGAAAAACTTTAAGCTCGTAATAACTTCTTACTTCAGCTTTCCAAAACTGTTTAACATTTTAAAATCGCTCTACAAATGTGAGAGTTGGAGATACTAAAGTACTATGTCCTACCCAAAAACCGGGTTTTTGCTAATATCTCAAAATTTACAGGTATTTCGAAATGTTTTCAAATGGTTTTTGTATATCCTCACTTAGGCCTATAACACCAACTAAGTCGATTTCCAAGCTTTAACAATAGTTTTTATTTGTGACACCGTTTGAGGAAGGCTCGCCTTTCCCTTGTATTTTTAGGGGTGCATCCTAATGTGCAAGAGTTTTAAGTCGATTCATGTTTAAATTATAGACCAAACTGAACATTTTTGAAAAGATTTTATTCACTAATTGTAAGCCTTGGATCGATTAGTGCTCACAAAAAAATCTGCAAAATCATATACCAAAATCTTTAGAATTTCATTTCCAGAGGGTGATATTTATGTGGTAACTTTTATGGGTATCATTCTATCTTATCTATTACTATGCATTTTGTGATCAAATTTAACGTTATTCCGATTTTCTGTACAAATATACTAACATACGAGTACTTACATATATTTATGTATTTAAAATATAGGGATAACAACAATTTTGTTGGTTCTACAAGGATTTTCCTTTTTTGTTCTTCCGGTACAAAACGTGTCGACAGTTGTCACATCTGTCTTTTGTATGAAGTATCAACATTCATACATTCGGGTTGTATATTTTGTGTCTGTTACATGATTTCGAATGTTGGGTTGGCAAGTCTGTCCATATGGGTGCAATAGATACCGACAGGATCTATGGAAAAGATGTGGAAAATTTGGTATTAAATGTACGAATATTAATTATATTAAACTGTTAATTCAACAAAAATTAAATTCAAATTCTAAAAATACGTTTAAATATTTTAGGCAATGTAAAAACATATTTTTTACATATCCATGATTAACTCTCTGCAATTGTATGAAATATTAGGAGAAGTGTTGTTAAAAATTCTATATCATAGCAACATTTTACATTCATATATATCATATATCTATTATACATATCTATTTATAACAAAGTGCCTTTGCTAGTACAGAAGAATCTCAATTATTCAATGACACTAGTGATATAATATAGATTAAACATGTTTTAACTAAGAAAGAAAGTGCAACATTTTTAAACTTGTTACAAATTTCGAAAATACTTTTTATCCTCATGTATCATTCCTTGTGATTCTACTGTATTTATATGCATTATATTGCAAACAACTATGCATACTTATGTGTAAGTATTGGTTATAGGTAACCAATTTTTTTCCTATATTTTAAATTTTTGTTATTGGACCAATGCCAAATCTTAATTTATATGACTGCCATAAATTTATAGTGGATTTTATGTGAAAACACAAAAAAACAGAAACGAGATAGATTTCCTATCAAAAAAATTTTGGGGTTTAAACCTAAATATGACAGTTGTAAATAGTTTAATACTTTAAAGCTATATAAAATTGTATAAATATATTAAGAAAAGTTAAACAAAGAAAGCTTACAACTTTTACAACAATGTGTAATAAAACAATAAAAACTAATTTGGAGAGCATATACACTCTAAATCATATGATTAGAACAATTAAAATTTCAGTTCAAATATGGCCTGTTATATTTTTTTAAGCGTTTTGTCCACAACTAAGATTGTACTTCCGTAGCAAAGGTAGTTTTCCTACTATTGCAGTAATTAACAGCATTATCACTAGATTTCACTGCGATGCACGATGGGCCGGCTAGAAGAAGTTAAGGTGAATAAATTAATTTTCTTAAATCGTTTAATATTAATATTTTTTTGTCAACATATAAAGAGTGCACTAAATAAAATTTGTAGTTGGATTTTCTTAAATAAAAATCAAACCTTTTAATATAAAAACTCTACAAAATACGCAAATATAATGACATATTATACAAAATCATTTAGCATTAAAATGTTTACCGAGTACTAAGGGTTTTGCAAAATTGTCGACTTTTTTCGGAAACCCTCCCATTAAAGATTTTACAGTTGCATCTGATACCTTTTTGGAGCATGTGTTCCACCTGCGCTTAAAATCGGACATGTTCTTGGAAATCTTTCCTGTGTTCTTCAAATTCTTTTTTACCAGGGCCCAATACCTTTCCACAGGCCGAAGTTCTGGACAGTTAGGTGGATTTGCATCTCGTGGTACAAAAATTACATTATTCTTTGAGTACCACTCAAGTGCCTTTTTTCCATAATGGCATGATGCCAAATCGGGCCAAAAAAATGTAGTCACTCTGTGCTCTCTTAAAAAAGGTAACAACCGTTTTTGTAGGCACTCCTTTATATAAATTTCTGTGTTTATTGTGCCAGATGCCACAAATACTTTACTTCTTTTGCGACAACTGCAAATAGCTTGCCACACGAGAAACTTCTTAGGGAATTTTGTTTGTTTTTTTTTTTGTGCGAAACTCTTGCCGAACATTGCCCCGTTTATCAGCAACATAAAAATCTTGACCAGGAAGTTGAGAAAAGTCTGCCAGTACGTATGTTTCATCATCCATCACACAACAGGTGTATTTTTTTATAAAATCAGACTTCAATTTTTTCGCTCGTTTTTTTGCTTCTAAGTTCTTTATAGCATTGCGATCTGGAACCTTTTGGACTTTGTATGTCTTCAATCCAGCATAAGCTTTGACTCTATGTGCAAAATTCGTAGAACATTTCACCATACGAGCTGCTCTTCTTAAAGAAGTGTTAGGCGCTCTTCGAAAGAGTCGCTCGACTTCTTTTGCCTTACCAATATCTGTAGGACCTTTTTTCCTCCCTGATCCAGGTTTTCTTTCAATGGTCAGGTTTTCCTTATACCGTCTGATGGCATTATAAACCGTTCGAGGGTCAACTTTCAAATTTTTAGCTATTTTTTTAAAAGTCCATGACGGATTTTTTTGAAAAGTTTTAATTATATTTTCACGAACTTTTTTTTCGCAGTCTATTTTGATTGAAATAACTATTGAAAATTAATAATTTCTAAAATAATAGTATCTGACATATGTATAGAAACTTACTTGATCAAAAAATAAATTATTTCTTGCACTATGGATAAATTTTGTCTAAAATAGTAAATGCATATTTTTTTTAGAACACTCTTTAGTCTTAGAAGTTTCCGGGAATTTTGACAACTTATTGAAAGTTCATTTTATATTGCCAAACATCGTTGTTTTCCGCACAAAATATAGATCATTCCTGTTGACAAATTTAGTTAGTTAATGTTATTTGTATAAGAAAAATTTCGTATAAAAGTTGAAGATTTTTTTTAACGAAAATCTTAAATATATGGAAGAAAATAAAAAATTGCAGACGATTGCATACTTTGCAAACCATCACAAAAGTTAGACCATTTAGTAATTTTAAGATTAAATAAAAAAAAAATGAGTCAGAGCGCAAACTAAGGTCCATTTATATTACTTTTCAAAACAATTACAGAAATTACTTATTTGTAGTTATTTGAAAAATGGTTTAAATTTAAGCATTTAACCTAGACTGAATATGTTGAATCACTGGAATCAGAGGATATATATAACCAGTTTGCAAAAAATGTCATAAAATGAGAAAATTAAACTTTGTGTTCTAATCATCAGTTCATTATCTATCCTCGTCTATGTATTACCATTCCTACTTCCGCACCAATTTTATGTGAAATCTCATAAATTATTTGTAGTAAAACCACCCAGCAAAACATTGGTAATGGCAAGTACTCTGATAACTGGTTACCTTGTAACGACTACAACATACCATCCGAATAAATAATAAGTTATTACAGAAGTACTTATTTGTAATTAAGATGGTAATTTAAACTGAATGGCCCCGGTTCAAATCCCACCAAGGGCAACAATTTTTTTTAGTTTTTTTTTTTTTATTAAAAGAGTCTTTTTAAATGATTTTTGAATTTTAAGAACTTAAATATTATCCTCTGTAAAAAAAATTTGTAAAACTAACTCACGTTAATGAAAAAATACCATCATGAGTCAATTTTGATTATGTAGGGGATGTTGAATACCAAACACGATTCTAATTGGTCTTAACTTGGTAAGCCCAACTTATCTGGGTCATCCTTCATCTCAACTGTGGACACACACCTCCTCGTGGTATCACCCGGGGAGGTAGTTTAACACCCATTAACATTGTGAGTTAACATGTTCCGAGAGTTGTCCCATAAGATCGATAAAAGTGGGTTAGGAATACGGGCTAGTAACCCTCTCTTGAAAAAAAATACAATGAAGAGGATAAAATTAGAATTGAAATGTCCCACTACCCAATGTTAGAATAGGATGTCCGAAACTTCGATAGAAAGACCAAGTAGAGGAACATTTTTCAAAGCTTGGCCTATAAAATTGGAGAATATTCGCACAAGATCGAAATCCATGGAATTCTAAAACATGCTCGGACTTTGGCCTTAACAGGTTGTAACATTTAAGTAAGTAAGAGTCAATCTTATGTAAAAACTTATACAAAAAAGAAGATTTAAATTGTTTAAGTTTTAAAATAATTTTAAAAAAGTTTTAAAATAATTACAAAAAATCGTATAAAAATATTTTTCCAAAAATTACAACAAAGCAAAAAAAGCAAGGAAAAACAAAGTTATTTTCACATGATTTTGGATCTAAAAATAAAATTTGTTTATATTAATTATAACCTGCTAAGTTTTCAACATATGAAGTAGCTCAGTGGAAGAGTCTCTGCCTAGCAGTCAGAGGGTCTGGGTTCGAGCACCCATGGGATCATAAGAAAAATTTTGTATTTCGTTTAAAAATATATGTTTTTAAAAAAACAACAACAAAATAGTTGTTGTTGTTGTTGCTTTCAAATTGCTTACCCAAGTCATTACTTTTCTGCAATTGGTAAGTACTTGCCTCCAATGACATCCCCATGTTAATGCAATGACTTAAACACCGAATGAGTAAGTAGTTTGTGTTCAATAGTTTAACTGTTTAACTCATTATTTGGTAATGAAAAGTTTTACTGGGCATATTAAAAATTTTGATAATTCTAATTCGAAAATATGAAGAAAATTTTTTCTTAAGGAAGGTGCCACGCCTACTATTTCTATAGCCTCCATTTTTCGCGTGCTTATACACCTTAAATGTTAAGATGGCCACAGAAAATTTGATTATCCTAGTTAAAATAGTGGGTCAGATATACCATGAAATAATTGTTTGTATATGGGCGGGGCTACTCCCACTTTAAATATCAAAAAAGTTTATAGCCAACATTTTTTTTCCAAAAAACAGTCAGAAAAAAGCAAACAAATAATCCTTAATATGATTAGAACCGCTTAACAAGTCTTAATTAAAAATGCGTTATTTTTTATTTTATAAAAGTTATCATTCATCATAAGTTTATTAATAATAAATTAGATGTTTTAGTAGTGTTTACAATAAAGATATTTTATTGAATCATAAAGTGATTTTAAATAATCCAAACAAGTATCATTCCAGGAGTCCTTAATAGATGAATTAATGATTCTTTATTATCGAATTGTCTTCCTTCCTCAGAGGCCTTTCGCGGCGACAGCCAACCCTAAACATTTTTAATTATGTTTAGATCGGGAGAATAGGGAGACCAGTTAGGGATTTCAACATTTTAGCTCGAAATAAATTTCTTTACCACCCTCGCATTATGAATTGGGGCATTATCTTGTTGCAAAATCCATTCAATAGTCCAAAAAATTTAATTAGTTTAGGGAATGCCGACTGCAGCAGAGTTTTATAGGTTTCTGCAGTCATTTTTGAACTTTGAAATTCTAAATCTATTGTGCCGTGATGACGGGTTCTAAATCTATTGTGACGGCTCTGCTGTGATGACGGGTCCAAAACAGTTCCTCTTTTTTCGTATCATGAAAATAATAGTTGTGGCCATCCGGTCCATCAAAATTCAATTTATTTTCATCAGTAAAAACTACAGTATGCCAATCATTAATATGACCTCTAATTTGAACGTGTCAATTCATATGCTCTCTTGCAAAATGTAATCGAGTTTCTTTGTGTACGTCATTCAGCGGCGGCTTTTTCTTCATATTTTTTATACCCACCATCAAAAAGAATGGGGGGTATATTGAGATTGTCATTCCGTTTGTAATTTTCTTAATATTGGCTCAAAAACCAAAAGCGATACATATTCTGAATCCTTATGAAGTTCTAGGACGATTGAACGATATTCGTCTGTCTGCCTGTTGAAATCACGATAACGCCAAAACAAAAGCAGCTAGCTTACTGAAATTTTGTAAAAACATTCTTCATTTCTGATTTTTGGTATTGAAATTGAGCAAAATCGGTTAACATTTCACCATAGCTCCCGTATAACCTCGCCTAGGCTAATCGCTTATTTGCTAATAAATGTCAAATTGGTATGATAATAAAATTTAGTATGGAGAAGTTTTATATAAGCACAGTATATAAAATTTAATCGAAATCAGTTTACATTTAACCGTAGCTCCCATATAAAAAATGTTACGGAAACACAAAAATACAAAAAGAAAAGGGTGTTTATGTCCGTCTGTCCTTCAGATAAAAGCGCGATAGTGGCTTAACGAAAAGAGGTATAGGGCCAAAATTTTACAAAAGTATTTTTGATATCTTGAAAAAGATGTGTATAAATATATATATATATATATATAACATCCCATTTATTTATATCTACAATCAAAAATATTTAGAGGTACATTCAGTAAATTAAGAATGCACCTACAAAATTCAACAGCTATTAATCAATGTTAAATATAGACCTTATATACAGTGGATGCACTAGGAATTTCTAACAACTACTATCAACGTGTTTGGCCTAATAACTATTAAGCACAACAAAAAGTATTTAACAGCTTATTAATGTAAGACTATACGCGGTTATGAGACAAAATTTTGTGCAAAGTAAATACTACGAAAACCACTGAGATACCTTTGAATGTTAAACTATAAAGCCGAATTTAGTTTAAAGATTTTTCCAATAATACTAACCAAAGCAACAAATTTTTTTTTGGAATTTGGTTCACATTTTAAATTACCTACACCCTCGTAGATATGTGAGTTATGTTTAATAATTTAACACAATTTGATATTGGATTCCAACACTCTAACATGTTTTTTTTTTTGAGGGCTTCAAATAAAGCTACTAACTAAAGTAGCTTTTATATCCCATTATGATTTTTAAAATAATTAAATTCTTATTACTCGTAGTAACAGTTTTATCAAAGTTTAAAATACTTCCTTTATTTCCCATACAAATATTTTTACAGTTAGTGGGCTTATGCGGCATGCCTGATGCAATCTACACAAAATTTTTCGTAACATGTTTTTTTGTTAAGTGGAACATTTTAAAATAAGGTGCATCATAGTACGGATATATTCTTAAGAAAGATATCATCTTTTCCTAGAGATAATATCTCTATAAAGATGATCTCTGTATAGATATGATCTCTGTTTAAAGATGATCTCTGTGTTGGGATTATCTCTGTGTTGAGATTATCTCTGTGTAGAGGTAATCTCTGTATAGAGGTAATCTCTATATAGAAATGATCTCTATATAAAGATCATCTCTATAAAGAGATCTTCTCTATATAAATAGATTTCATCTCTATATATAGATCTTCTCTATATAGCGTAATCTCTATATAGAGATGATCTCTATATAGCGATAATCTCTATATAGAGATGATCTCTATATAGAGATGATCTCTATATAGAAATGGTCCCTATATAAAGATCATCTCTATAAAGAGATCTTCTCTATATAGATATCATCTCTACATAGAGATCTTCTCTATATAGAGATAATCTCTATACAGAGATGATGTCTATACAGAGAAGATCTCTATATAGAGAAGATCTCTATATAGAGATGATTTCTTTATAGAGAAGATCTCTATATAGAGATGATATCTAAATAGAGAAGATTTCTTTCTAGAGGTCATCTCTATATAGGATCTTCTCTATGTAGAGATGATCTCTATATCAAGATGATTTCTTTAAAGAGAAGATCTCTATATAGAGATGATATCTAAATAGAGAAGATATCTTTATAGAGGTCATCACTATATAGGATCTTCTCTATGTAGAGATGATCTCTATATAGAGATGATCCCTATATAAAGAAGATCTCTATATGAAGATGATCTCTACATAGAAATGATCTCTATATAAAGAAGATCTCTATATGAAGATGATCTCTATATAGAGATGATCTCTATATAGAGATGATCTCTATATAGAGATGATCTCTATATAGAGATCATCTCTGTATAGAGATCACCTCTGTATAAAGATCATCTCTATATAGAGATGATCTCTATATTGAGATGATCTCTATATAGAGAAGATCTATATATGGAGATGATATCAATATAGAGAAGATCTCTTTATAGAGATGATCTTTATATAGAGATAATTTATATATAGAGATCTATATAGATGATGATCTCTATATAGAAATGATCTTTATATAGAGATGATCTCTATATAGAGATGATCTCTTTATATAGAGATGATCTTTATTTAGAGATGATCTCTATATAGATATGATCTTTATATAGAGATGATCTCTATATAAAGATGATCTCTATATAAAGAAGATCTCTATATAGAGACGATCTCTATATAGAGAGGATCTCTATATAGAGATGATCTCTATATAGCGATGATCTCTATATTGAGATGATCTCTATATAGAGATGATCTCTAAATAGCGATGATCTCTATATTGAGATGATCTCTATATAGAGATCATCTCGATATAGAGATGATCTTTATATAGAGGTGATCTCTATATAAAGATGATCTCTATATGGAGATGATCTTTATATAGAGATCATCATTTATATAGAGATCATCTCTATATATAGAGATCACCTCTATATAAAGATCATCTCTATATAGAGATGATCTCTATATAAAGATGATCTCTATATGGAGATGATCTTTACATAGAGATCATCTCTATATAGAGATGATCTTTATATAGAGAAGATCTCATTATAGAGATGATCTCTATATAGAAAAGATCTCTTTATAGAAGATCTCTATATAGAGACGATCTCTATATAGAGATGATCTCTATATAGAGATGATCTCTATATAGCGATGATCTCTATATTGAGATGATCACTATATAGAGATGATCTCTATAAAGAGATGATCTCTATATAGCGATGATCTCTATATTGAGATGATCTCTATATAGAGATGATCTCTATATAGAAAAGATCTCTTTATAGAAGATCTCTATATAGAGGCGATCTCTATATAGAGATGATCTCTATATAGAGATGATCTCTATATAGCGATGATCTCTATATTGAGATGATCACTATATAGAGATGATCTCTATATAGAGATGATCTCTATATAGCGATGATCTCTATATTGAGATGATCTCTATATAGAGATCATCTCGATATAGAGATGATCTTTATATAGAGGTGATCTCTATATAAAGATGATCTCTATATGGAGATGATCTTTACATAGAGATCATCTCTATATAGAGATGATCTTTATATAGAGGTGATCTCTATACAGAGATGATTTCTATATAGAGAAGATCTCATTATAGAGATGATCTCTATATAGAAAAGATCTATTTATAGAGATAAAGATCATCTCTATATTGAGATGATCTCTATATAGAGAAGATCTGTATATGGAGATGATATCTATATAGAGAAGATCTCTTTATAGAGATTATCTTTATATAGAGATAATTTATATATAGAGATCATCTCTATATAGATGATGATCTCTATATAGAAATGATCTTTATATAGAGATGATCTCTATATAGAGATGATCTCTTTATATAGAGATGATCTTTATTTAGAGATGATCTCTATATTGAGATGATCTATATAGATATGATATTTATATAGAGATCATTTTTATATAGATCATCTCTATATAAATATCATATCTATATAGATCATCTCAATATAGAGATCATCTCTAAATATATATAGAGATGATCTCTATATAGAGATGATCTCTATTTAGCGATGATCTCTATATTGAGATGATCTCTATATAGAGATGATCTCTATATTGAGATGATCTATATAGATATGATATTTATATAGAGATCATTTTTATATAGATCATCTCTATATAAATATCATATCTATATAGATCATCTCAATATAGAGATCATCTCTAAATATATATAGAGATGATCTCTATATAGAGATGATCTCTATTTAGCGATGATCTCTATATTGAGATGATCTCTATATAGAGATGATCTCTATATATCGATGATCTCTATATTGAGATGATCTCTATATAGCAATGATCTCTATATTGAGATGATCTCTATATAGAGATCATCTCTATATAGAGATGATCTTTATATAGAGGTGATCTCTATATAAAGATGATCTCTATATGGAGATGATCTCTATACAGAGATGATCTCTATATAGAGAAGATCTCTTTATAGAGATGATCTCTATATAGAAAAGATCTCTTTATAGAAATGATTTCTCAGACAGAGATCATCTCAGTTTTTGTTTAGAGAAGAAATTGCTAAACTAAGGACTGGTCTATTGTTTGAAAGTACGAATTTA
The DNA here is from genome assembly GCA_933228675.1 of Stomorhina lunata. Taxonomy (NCBI): domain Eukaryota; kingdom Metazoa; phylum Arthropoda; class Insecta; order Diptera; family Rhiniidae; genus Stomorhina; species Stomorhina lunata. The sequence goes on along the minus strand of OW121741.1, from coordinate 86,954,579 downwards.
TATCTTACAACAGCCGTTTCATTAATTATTTGTAAATAAACTTTAATTTGTTTTTTTCTTGCGGAAAAAGTTGTGAATATTAAAGTTACTTTAAACTCATACGAAGGAAAATATTTCTTACCCTTTTCATTTCAGACTTCAAGACGAATGCAGTGAAAACTATTTAAATACTCGTAGCTGCTGTTGAATCTTTATAATGAATCATCATTTGTGGGTTTTCCCTTAAATACGTTGCAGTTGCTTAAAATTTTTCATATTATGCGTGAAAGTTTCTTTACTGGTTCGTTGTTTTTTTATTTTTCATCCTTCCATCCTTTCGTTTATCTTTTCATAGAATTTAAGTAGAACAAATTCACAATATTCGCGGTAATATTTGCATTTATGCATTTGTTTGTCTGAAAGTGAGTTGTACTACTATAAGTATAAAAGGTTAATTAGTTTTTTAAGTTCCTTTTTTTTTTTTTGAGATGTGCCAGCAGAATGTTTGTAGCTATAAGTACGGAATACAGGTGATAAACTTAAGAGAATTTTAGTTTCAACAGCCAAACGTTCTTAAGGAGGGAAAGTAAGTAATAAGTAGGAGTGATTTAATGCGATTTATGCATCTTTTGGTTTTCATTTGAAAACTTTTTTGTCTATATGTATGTAGGTTTTATTTTGTTATAATTATTTCCTATCATACATATGTATGTATGTATGATATGTATTTAGAAAAGTGGTTGCAAGAATGAATTATTTATTTACATTTATTTGCATAAATATTAAAACGAAAGTGTGCAAATATTTTATATTAATAATTTAATTAAAAACAGATTTAAAACATAAATTATACAAATGAGCTTTTCAAATCTTTGATGATTTATCACTTGTTTTTTGGGGTATCAAATATTTACTTGGGGAATATTTTATTATCAACTACGAGTATTGAGGGAAAGTGTTTTCAATTGATATTGTTTGAAAAGAACTAAAAACTAGGTCATGTGCATATTTATTAAAGCAATATTAGCAAGTACATACATACATACATAAGTATACCAAAATTAGCTTTCTATATTTTTAGGAATTACACATAATTTACAAACAAATTGGCTCAATATCATCATCTTTCATCTATATCTACACTCAGAAAAAAAATGAACTAAAATATAGGAAAATTTACTAAATTTGAGGAAAAAATGGTTGTCGTATGGCGCCAAAGCCGTTTTTTACAGCAATTGTGTAAAAAAATTCCTTAATTCCAGGAAAAAAATTTCCTTAAGTTTTTGACAAAATTCCTTATATGAAACAAATTTTAACTTAAATCAAATAAAATTTAACTAAAAACTTGGAAAAAAAATTACTATAATTTAGTTCATATTTTATCTGAAAACTTCTTAAAAACAAGTAAATATCTCCTTTAATTTAGTTCAGATAAATATTTAGCAATGCTTTAATTAAGGAAATTTTTCCTTCATTTTAGTTAAAAGATAATTTATTTTTACTTAAAACAAGTAAAAACTTCAGTAAACTTATGATCAAATTTTCTACAATAGTAGAAAAAGATTACAGAAATTCAGTAAATATTTATTTTGATCTTATAAAAAAATTATGATTTTTAGGAAATATTTTCCTTAAAAGTGGGAAAAACAGTCAGAAAATAAATAAGTTTAATCCTTGTATTTAGTAAAATATTCATTCTCAGTATAAAATATTTTCTACATTAATAAAACTTATTTCTAGTTTTCAGTAAATTATATACTTATCTGAATTTTATATCTCCTAAATTATACAAAAAAACTAAAATTAAATAAAATTATTTACTAAAAAAATGTATCCCCTTTATAAAATAAAAGTATAAAAAATGGTACAAAATATTTTTATTGATATTTTTCATAATTTTACAAAAATATTTTAAAAATACATATACATAATTAAATAAAAAAATAATATTTAAATTTACATCAATTTTTACATTTACTTATACATATTAAAGTGCACCTTATTTTTTTAAATTTTACCTTAATTTTTACTAAGAAATGTTTTTCTTAACAAAATAATATGTTAAAAAATAAGTTCCGCATCCGCCCCCAAACAGCCCCCAAACAGTAAAATTAGTTCTTATAGGAAAAAATGGGAGTATTTTTGGAAATTACAATCAATAACAACTTTTGTAAAAAATACAATAAATGTAAAGTCATAGAAATAAAAATGAATGATGTAGTTTTGTAAATTTCCCCCATTCGTATTTAAGAAAGATTCTTCAAATTAAAATAAATTTGGACAATGGCTTAATGTATTTTATTACACATTCTTTGCCATTAAATATTTGATCTTCTTTTACAAGTTTAAGAATTAATTTATTTGAAAATGTAATACTTCAATATGAAAGCATTTTGGTCCAAGTTGAGAGTTAATGGAAAAAAGATATGGATTTATATAAATATATATATTTATTAATGATGACAAATTTTATAAGGTAGATAAATAAAAAAATCGTACTTCAGAATTAACTGCAGTATAATACATTGAAAAGTATAAAAGCCTTTTTATAGTCAAATTGTTATTTACTTTGATAAAATAACATGGAAGGGACGCTCTTTGTGACGCACGGCATCTTTGGCTACGGAACACTAAAGGTCCTTAGTCTTCCCAATTTAACTAATCCAAGGTCATTTTGCAAAAAATATAAAATATAGTATAGGTGTTTAATATATATTTTTTAATATTTTTTATTTAGAGCATAGAGTTAGGGAAAATAAACTTTTTAAACTGACGACTAGTAAAATACATTATTTATTTTTATTATTACTAAATCGAACAAATTTAAGAAAATAAAGCTTAAAATTTAATTTTTTTAAATGTCACAAATAGTTGTTTGGTATAAATTTTGTTCATATAGCCCAACACTTTTATCAACCCATGTCCATTGCCGACAATCTGACCTGGTTCGGTTTTTATTCGTCCATCTGATGGTCAATGAACATGAGTAAATAAAAGTGCTTGGCTAAAGGAACGCAATTTATACCAAACAATAATTTTTTAGTTTTACCTAAATTTTTTTCGATTTTGTATTAATAAATAATGTGTTAAATTTTGCCCCTTACTATATGCCCTGCCACTTTAAAACACCTATACGATTTTTTTAATTTTAGATACTTATCAATGCATTACGCAAAAGCTCAATCTAAAAATGTATTTACCTTAATACTTGCCCATTAATTTTATATAATAGAAATTGTACCTAAATCCAAAAACTTTACATTTAGAAGATCGCTTTTGGGGTTGTTTAAATCTATTTTCTTAAAATTTGATGTTGAACTATGATATTTATTATGTATATAACAATGTCCTGGCAAACATTAAAAAACGACCCACCCTAATATAAAACAGAGGAGACAGTGTTCTTAAGGCATCACTTACATGGTTTGTTCCTCAAAAAGTTGATCAGCAGGGAAGTCCGATGCCTTTTTTTCATTTGAAAAAACGTTGTTAGTTCCTAATGTATCCTCTGTATATAAAGTCTTGACTTAACATTGATTGATAGCTAACTAATTTTATAGGTGCAATCTTTATATTTATACTGAATTTTAGTGGTTTCTGAGAGTGTTTTTTTATAAAAGTTTTAGTCAAATATGGACCGATTTCTAAAAAATTAAATGAACTGAATAGTTGGACGGACGCAAACCCCCAATGTTTTCGTAAGTTTTTTATGTGGGAGCTATGGTCAAATGGTGACCAATTGCGACAAAATGTTGCACTCTAGCTGGCATTGACATAAAACTTTGTTTTGCTTAATTTAGTGGCCATAGCTTATATACTTTATCATTTATTGGCATTTAAATATATTTTAGGAGGAATATAGGCTGCTTCAGTTAGTGTTTTGTATGGGAGCTATGTTTATATATGACCTAGTGCTTATATAAAACTTCTTTATACTAAATGTTATCAACATACCTGTTATAATTTGTTATTTATTAGCAAATATGCGATAAGTTTCGTCAAGGTTATACGGGAGATATGGTCAAATGTATACCGATTTCGCTCAAATTCAGTTCCAAATGAATAATGTTTTCGCCAAGTTTCAGTAATCTAACACCTTTTGTTTAGGCCCTTTGGTGCCTTAAATAGACAGGCGGTCATCGCTCGGCCAACCGGCTAAATAATCGTGCCAAGTGGCACTTTTGCAGAAGATAACAAACAAAAATATTAAATTAAAGTCATAATGTATAAGACATGAATAGACTTACCATTATATGGATATAGATATCCAACCGCATCTTATAAAGCAGTCTTAAAAAGTATCAAGAACATTATAAAATGTTCCTTAGAATACCCTTACTGCTAAAAACGAATGCAGTGTTATGATTTAAAATACATCTATAATTTAATTTTTTCTTACCTCTCGCTTTAAATTGTCATCTCCTTGTTGATTTTCCAGTATCAGCAATGCCTCTAAATTGCTTCCTCACTAATATTTTCTTTTGGTGTGTAAAACAAATCAACTTCCATTACTTATGGAATCTAATGGTGGAAGTAACAAACACATAATTTTTGGCACAAATTCTAGTCGAACTTTAATTTTTTATAACACAAATATATTTTTATCACAAATATAAAACAATAGCGCGGTTTATAACGAAATTTGTACAAAAAATAACACGCACTAAAATTGAAAATAAATTATAAATGAAAATAATTTATTGACATTTATTTTTCAATATATGAACTAATTTTTAGGAAATTATTCCTTAATATAAGTATATATTATTCAAGAAATTATTACAATTTTACTCTTTATAAAAAAATTTCCTAATTACTTCATAAATTTGAACATGATTTATTCTGATTTATCTGAACTAATTTTTAGAAAAATTTTCTTAAATATAAGTATATAACTTTCAATAAATTATTACATTTTTACTTATTATAAGAAAATTGTATACTATTGGACATTGTAATTTGTCTGAACTAATTTTAATTTTTCCTTAAAATGTAGAAAGTTTTCTAAATTTAAGTATAACTTTTTAGTAATTAGGAAAATAATGTACTTAAATTTACGACAACAACTTCCAGATTTTAAGTAAGTTCAATTTTATGAACTATTTTTGAGTAAATCATTTACTCAATCAAATTTTTTGAACTGAAGTCAATATTACCTTGTTTTACGATGTGATGAACTAAAAATTAGGACATATTTACTAGTTTTTAACAAAAATTTCCCTAAAATAAATAATATTTTACAAAATTCTTCCAATTTTTCTATGGAAAAATGTTAACTATTTTTTAGTATATAAACTATAAATTTTTTATTTAAATGTTGTATTTTTTACTAGAATGTAACAATTTTTCCTAGTTTTGAGTAAAAATTTACTCTGAATAAGGAAATTTTTTTACTATTTTTAAGGAATTATTTTTCCTCAAATTTAGTACATGTCTTTTTTCTGAGTGTATAAAAAAATGTCCGCGTCTGTTTGTATGTTGTTTGTTGGGAAGAATCTCCGAAACTAGCAGACCGATTTTTCTGAAATTTTGACAGTGTAGTATAATGTAGCCGGTGGTGACTATAGGCTAAATTTGTTTTCGAAATCTCAAGTGGGGGTGACCCCTCTCATATAACTCATATATTAAAAATGACAAATATAGGCTACCGAGCGGCCCGATTTTTTTGAAATTTTGACAGTATGTTAAGGTGTGACCGATGGATAAAATATGTCAGATTTTTTTTCAAATTTCAAGTAGGCGTGACCCCTCACATATAAGTCAGGTTTCAAAACATACAAATATGGATGATCAAACCAACCGATTTTTCTGAAATTTAGACAGTGATCGTTAGTTAAAATAGCCTAGAGTTTTTTCTGAAATCCCAAGTGGGAGTGACCCCTCCCATATAACTCATATAGTAAAATTGACAAATATGAATGACCGAGCTACCCGATTTTTCTGAAATTTTGACAGTATGTTAAGGTGTGACCGATGGATAAAATATGTCAGATTTTTTTTCAAATCTCAAGTAGGCGTGACCCCTCACATATAAGTCAGATTTCAAAACATACAAATATGGATGATCAAACAAACCGATTTTTCTGAAATTTAGACAGTGATCGTTAGTTAAAATAGCCTAGAGTTTTTTCTGAAATCCCAAGTGGGAGTGACCCCTCCCATATAACTCATATATTAAAAATGACAAATATAGGCGACCGAGCGGCCCGATTTTTCTGAAATTTTGACAGTATGGTAAAGTGTGATCGGTGGTTAAAATAGGCTAGTATGGTAAGCTGTGACCAGTGGTTAAAATAGGAAATTAGTCTCTATAATGTTATAAGAATATGAACCAAAAATGGTGAGTTTAAATTTTTCATAATAAAATATTTTTTTTTTTTCAATTTAAAGTGCAAATATCTCAAAATCCGTTAAAGATATAAAAAATTGTTTTTGATTTACTAAAATATAATTTTATTTAGAATTATATTCTAGACTTTCAACAAGATCAAAGCATCCGTTACACAGATATGTTAAAATCAATGGACCAGCCGTTTCAAAACTTCAAAATTTTCTATAAAAAAAATATTAAAAATTAAGAAATTGGAAAAGAAATTTCGACCGATTTTATAAACAGAAGACCATGCTTTTGTACTTTTTTTTAATATTTATCTAAAATTTTGTTCTAAGAACTTGTATCCCTTTCTTTGTATCGAGTTAGAAAAACAAAAAAATATATAATGTCGTTCAGCAAACGGATGGGACCTGATAGTTTAATGAAACTTTTCGTTTTTATTCCATAGTATACCATATTTAATTTCGAAAAATTTTAAAGTGTCAGTTAGACTCTAGTGCATTTATTTGGGTTTATGAACAATTTCATTTCAATCACACGTGCTATTTGTATTTCCTTAGAAACTGTATCATATTATTTTTTATATATTGACATTTAAACGCACAAGTGCAGGATTCGATATTTGTGTACCTATTGTAGACTAAGTACATTTTCAGGCAAAATTGAAAATTCTATTACATACCAAATTAGGTATAAATATTTATTACTATTTAACATTAGAAGTGCTCAAACTTTATATGAAATAAAATGAAGTTGTTTATTTTATTCGGTACAGTAAGATCGTTCTTAAGCAAACACATTTAAGAAAATGTTGGACTTGAACCCCAGTGCACTCCTTAAACCTCTTTACAGGCATACGTATATACATAATATAAGCGACTTAGAACATAGACGCCTTTTGGATGACAAAATGAGCAGGTGTATTGTAGATAGGGCCCTAAATGTGTATATAACGCTTGTTTGCTGCAATATCGTCATAATCCAAAATAAACAGCAAAAAGTTTCATTACCAATTTTAATTATTAAATCAAATAAAATATTTTTTTTGTTTTTTTTTTATTTTTCCACTTTTCAGGCTTGAACTTACTTATATTGAGATTGTCATTCCGTTTGTAATTTCTAGGGTGTTTACTCGAGTTATGTTTGCTCGATTAATCGGAAAAATAAAATCGACTAATCGCTCGAGTAAAATAAAATGGCTAATTTCAAATAAAGATTTATTTGAGTAATTTTCCATGATTAATCGAGTAAAATTAGTCTAATAATTTTGTAAATATTTTTTATACCCACCATCAAAAATAATGGAGGGTATATTGAGATTGTCATTCCGTTTGTAATTTCCTTAATATTGGCTCAAAAATCAAAAACGATACATATTCTGAATCCTTATGAAATTCTAAGACGATTGAGCGATGTCCGTCTGTCTGTCTGTTGAAATCACGATAACGCCTAAACGAAAGGAGCTAGCTCACTGAAACTTAATAAAAACATTATTCATCCCTGGGAAAATTTTAGTATTGAAATTGGGCAAAATCGGTTAACATTTGACTATAGCTCCCGTATAACCTCGCCTACGCTAATCGCTTATTTGCTTATAAATAACAAACTATAATATCTATGATATTAAAATTTGGTATATAGAAATTTTTCATAAGCTCTAGGCAGCATATAAAATTTCATCAAAATCGGTTCACATTTAGTCATAGCTCCCATACAAAAAACATACGGAAACAACCAAAATTTTACCTAAAATACACTTAAATACCAAAAAATCTAAAACTTTAATAGATATTACCACTAAATTTAGCACGAAGAGGTCTTATGTCAATGCCAACCAGTGTGCAAAATTTTGTCACAATCGGTCACAATTTGACTATAGCTCCCATATAAAAAACTTACGGAAACACAAAAATACAAAAAGAAAAGGGGGTTTATGTCCGTCTGTCCGTCAGACAAAATCGCGAAAGCACCTTAACGAAAAGTGCTACTGCAACAAAATTTTACAAAATTAAGTTTTATGTGAATGCCAGCCAGTGTGCAAAATTTTGTTACAATCGGTTACTATTTGACCATAGCTCCCATATAAAAAACTTATGGAAACACAAAAATAAAAAAAACAAGTAAGAGTGTTATATTCGGCTGTGCCGCATCTTATATACCCACCATCAAGTTGTGTTAAATTCAGAAACAGGGTGCAGCTAATTCAAAATCTGTACAAAAACTGAAAAAATCGCTAAGCTTATTACTATTGTTGGTAAAACCTTTGGACTAAATTCGGTTGCCGTAGCTTTATAGTTCAACATTTAAAAATATTTTAGTGGTTTCCCCAGTATTTACTTTGATCAAAATTCGGTCTCATAACCGGGTAATATTTTACATTAATAAGTTGTTAAATACTTTTCGTTGTGCTAAACACGTTAATAGTAATACGGCAGGTCCATATATTTCGTTAGGAGTTCCTAATGCATTCATCATATATAAAGACTGGGCTGAACATTGATTGATGCCTATACAATTTCATATTTGCAATCTTAATATAATGAATGCACCTCCAAATCATTTTGATTGTAGATATAAAAAGGGGATGTTATATATATAAGAATTATAGCCATATGTTGACCGATTGTAACAAATTTTACACAGTGACTGGTATGTATATAGAGCATATTCTTGCCAAATTTAGTGTCCATAGCTATCATAGTTTCTAATTTAATAGCTTTTAACTGGCCTTTGCTAAAATTTTTGGTTTCCGTGAGTGTTTTTTATATGAAAGCTAAAGTCAAATATGGACTGATTCCTATAAAATTTGATAAACTGATCAAAAATTGCATAAAACGTCCCTATTTTAAATTTAATCGTCATAGCTATTACAATTGTATTCAATTTATGAGCATTAATGTGTTTCCTGGGGCGGGGTTATATGGGAGCTCTAACTAAATTTAAACCGATTTCGTCCATTTTCAACACACATCTTTTGCAAGATATCCAAATTACTTTTGATAAATTTTGTCCCTCTAGCTCTTTTCGTTAATGCGCTATCGTGCTTTTATCTGACGGACAGACGGACATAAACAACCTTTTCTTTTTTGTGTCCATAAGTTTTTTATATGGGAGCTATGATGAAATGGTGACCGATTGTGACAAAATTTTGCACACTGGTTGACATTGACATAAGACTTCCTTGTGCTTAACTAAGTCTTACTAGCTTTTGTAGTTTAGGAGCTATCACGATTTTATCTGACGGACAGACGGACATAAATCCCCTTTTCTTTTTGAATTTTTGTGTTTTCGTAAGTTTTTTATATGGGAGCTAGGTCAAATGGTGACCGATTGCACACTGGCTGGCATTGACATAAGACTTTCTTGTGTCAAATTTAGTGGTTATATCTTATATACTTTCAAATTTATTGGCATTTAAATGTATTTTAGGTGAAATTTAGGCTGTTTTTGTAAGTTTTTTGTATGGGAGCTATGGCTAAATATGAACCGATTTTGATGAAATTTTACACGCTGCCTAGGGCTAATGTAGAACTTCGAAAAACCAAATCTTATCATCATAGCTGCTATAATTTGTCATTTATTAACAAATAAGCGATTAGAATAGACGAGGTTATACGGGAGCTATGGTCAAATGTGAACCGATTTTGCCCAGTTTCAATACCAAAATTTTCTCAGGGATAAAGAATATTTTTACTAAGTTTCAGTGAGCTAGCTCCTTTTGTTTACACACAGACAGACAGACGGACAGACAGACGGACATCGCTCAATCGTCTTAGAATTTCATAAGGATTCAGAATATATATCGTTTTTGGTTTTTGAGCCATTATTAAGGAAATTACAAACGGAATGACAATCTCAATATACCCCCCATTCTTTTTTATGGTGGGTATAAAAAAAGACTGTTTATGTCCGTCTTTCCGTCAGAGAAAAGCGCGATAGCTCCTTAACTACAAGAGCTAGAGAGACAAAATTTAGCAAAAGTATTTTCGATATGTTATAGAAATTGTGTGCAGAAAATATGTAAAATCGGTTCATATTTAGTTAGAGCTCCCATATAACCCTGCCCCGGGAATCACATTTATGCTGATAAATTGAATAAAGTTGTAAAATCTATGACTACTAAATTTAGAACAGAGAAATTTTATGCAACTTTCAGTCAGTATATCAAATTTTATAGGCATTGGTCCATTTTTGACCATAGCTTTCATATAAAAACCGCTCCCTGTAACCACTAAAATGCCACAAATGCCAGTTAAAAGCTATTAAATTATTAACTATGTCAGCTATGGCCACTAAATTTTTCACTAATAAACTTTATATTAATACCAGCCAAAATATTAAATTTTGTGACAATCGGTCATCATTTGGCTATAGTTCTTATATATATAACATCTCTTTTTTTTATCTACAATCAAAAAGAATTGGAGGTACATTCAGTATATTAAGATGGCATCTACGAAATTAGATAGCTATCAATCAATATTAGGTCCAGACTTTATACACGGTAGATGCATTAGGAACTCCTAACAAAATATATGAAGCTGCCGTGTTGCTATCAACATGTTTATGGCGCAACGAAATAGCTTTTTAATGTAAAACTATATTCGGTTATGGAACAGCATTTTGTCCAAGGTAAATACTTGGGAAACCACTTAGATACTTTTAAATGTTGAACTATAGTAACTATACCACTGCAACCGAATTTAGTCCAAATATATTACAAACAATACCACATAACACTCTTACTTGTATATATCTACAATCAAAAATATTCGGAGTTACAAACACCATTTAAGATTGCACCAATGCATAAAGCTATTGCAACCGAATCTAGCATAACAACTTTTTTTGAATTTGGTCCACATTTTGAATTAGCTGCACCCTCGCAGATGTGATATGTTTCTAAATTTAACACATCTTGATGGTTGGTATATAAGATTCGGTACAGCCGAATATAACACTCTTACTTGTTTAATTTATGACGTTGTTTCAGCAAATGATGTATTATAAACGGATTTGAGTTGCAGCGCTGATTTTGTCTATAAGGAGGATGTTTGAAGACGATATCATTTGGCGGTAACTTTACTTTGTCACATTTGTGTCACGTTAATGCCAGTGGGGGATTTCGATAGTGAATACAATATAATAACGCAGACATACACATATTTACACCGACACGCTTATCCATATTTCTATACGACAATGCAACAAATAGTTTTTGTTAGAAAGCTTTATGTAAGCACACGCACACATACATAAACTTGTAATGTCCCACCGGAAAATAGATGCGGTTTTGCATTACCAGCTAATTTCTAGTTTATGTATGTGGTGCAGCCTTGGAGCTTTAAATATTTAAATTCATATTTTAGGTCTTCTTCTGGAATACCTAAACCTCAGTATGTGTCCTTGGAAAACATATGGTGCTCTAAATATCTTGTTAGTTATTTGATTTGATTGATATTTAAAAACCTCAATAGATTAGGTTTTATATATTTTCCCGCTGGGATTCGAATCACATGACACAAATTTACTTGCACTTTGTTCCCACATACATACAAAGACAAATTCACACACAGAGACCAAACCAGATATATTGTGTATATTTTATGAACACCTTCCATTTAGTGACGAAGTTAATAAAGGAAAAGCGCATTAAATGGGTATTATAAGGATATTTTGAAAGGATATTATGATACGATTACAATTTTGTGTTTGTATAGGAATAAGTAAATTTGTTATAAATATCAATATGTCTGTTTATTTCATGTCACACTACTTAAATTTCCTATCCCTCTTTGAGAAGCGGAAATCTTATGTGTCATTTGGAAAGCAGCAGAAATAAGTAAAATTTTAATATTGTAATAGGAATAAGAAATTAATTCAGTAAAATTGATTTTAAATACACAATTCTTTAAAGATTGATAATAAATTTATTTATACATATACAAGTATAGATCAGGGATGTTTCAATTTTACCAAAGGTTTGTTCTTCATTTGACTTCACCTTCGCTTAGTGTCTCGGTAATACAAATTTTACTAAAAATTGAACAATGGTAAAAGGTTATACATTTTGACAACTTCTGGAAAATATTATTATTTGTATGCCTATTAACTGGGAAAAGGTGAATTGGGCTCTGGACAGTTTTAAGCTATACAAAGCTGATGGCCTGGATGTCATTATTCTAGCAGATTTCCAAAATAATGCCACTCCCTAGCTCATTCGGATCTATATGAGTTTCCTTAGGCTATCACATATACCTTAACCTTGGACCAGATGTGAGGTAGTCTCTATCCGTAAAGCTTGTAAAGCTAGCCACACTTAACCTAAAGACTTTAGACCAATCAGTCTCAGTTCTTTTTAAAACCCTGGAACATATTATTGATGCACATCTTTTCTTACTAATAAATTCGTATTTACCCTCCACATCACAGCATGCCTGCAACAGCGCTCCACTCTTTGGTTAGTTTCACTTGAGTACGGCTAATTTTTACTCGTTTCCTTTTTTTAAATGGAGCTTTTAACAATATTAAGCCTACTTCGATTAAATCGGCAATGACAGATTTAGGAATCGATTATCTAACCGAAAGAATTATTAGCTCAACCATGGGTAAAGCTACAGTCTACAAAGTAGTATGTCGTGATACTCCTCGGGGCGGTGTTTTGCCTCCCCTGTTATGGAACCTTGCTTTGAGAATGCTGCTGTTGCAGTTTCAGGTATGTAGCTAAATACAATATCGCAACAACTGGAATTCGCTCTCGCCACACTAACTATCTGGAGCGTCTTCAATGGCGTGGGCGTTAATCCCATCAAAACGGAACTTGTGTTATTCACTAGAAAATATAAGATTCCTCAGTTCACTCTCCCGAAGTAAGATAAAATTGAACTGTTGCTCACTGACAACACACAAATACTTGAGGGTCATTCTGGACTACAACTTGCCCTGGAGCTTAAATACCCAATTTAGGTTGTTTTGTTTTTTTTTTATTGGACCAACACTCAGGGGATGAACCCTACGTATGCATATGCAATGTGATGGAACTAGGAAAAAAGGTTGTGGGAAGGAGGATAGAGGGAGTAGTGTTTGTGGATATTCGATTTGAACCTTTGGATATCATAATTAGAGGGGAAGACTGATGCAGGAAGTTTATTCCACATTCGTGTTGTGCGGCTAAAAAACGACTTTTCTCTATAGTGCGTCGTGCGATCCACTGGAAAATCGACTACAAAGGGATGAGTATTTGTTGAGTTGCGTGTGCTATGAAGAAATGTACAGATTTCTAAAACAATATCCCTAATTTCGTTTGAACACATGCCATTGTAGTAGCGATAGAACAGTGAAACGCAACCCACATTACGACGATGCTCCAATGAGGCAATAGAGTTAGCTACCCTACTGTTACCGATAAGCACCTTCGACCTCTCTTGTACACGGTCGAGAAGCTCCAAAATAGACTTTGAAGCACCGGCCCATACATGAGAGTTGTATTCCATTTTCGGTCGGATATATGTAAGTGGTATAGATGTTAAGGAGATCAGTTGGAGTGAAGTATGTCTTACACGCTTTAGAAATCCGAGACATCACACTGAATTTACATGCCTAGAATATCAAGAGTTTCTGATTCCTCAATATTTATACCACCCATAATAACAGATGATGCAACATTCTTCATAACGCGTTCGTGTGTTAATACACAACATTGGGTTTTTCGAGCGTTGAAATCGACCCTGTTAGAACGACCCCAATTGAATATTGTAGAAAGGTCGGAGTTTAGCGTATCATTCATGGTTTGCTTCTTGGAATTGATATCCAACCTGCTAGGCCTATAGTTGAATGAATACGAATGACAGATGTTGCTATCATCTGCAAAAGAGTAGATAGGATTGGAAGTTTGACATAGAAGGTCATTTAGAAAAATAAGAAATAGAGTAGGACAAAGAACGGCACCCCCGAACTAATCTTGAACTCCTCGGACGATATCCCATCTATAACAACTCTTATAGTGCGATCTCTGAGAAAGCTCGATATAAACCGAGAGAAATTATTACCAACACCAAAAGCAATAAGTTTTGATAGAAGCGCTCCATGCTACACTCTATCAAACGCCTTAGAAATATCAAGAGCTATAACTTTACTTTCGCCAAAACGGTGAATAGAACTGCACCAAAACTGCACTAATAGGGTCGATTTTAATGCTCGAAAGACCCAATGTTGTGTGTTAACACACAAACGTGTTATGAACAATGTTGCATCATCTGTAATTATGGGTGGTATAAATATTGAGGAATCAGAAACTCTTGATGTTCTAGGCATGAAAATTCAGTGTGATGTCCGTTGGACTAATCATGTTTTTCAAGTATCAAAAGAAGCATTCAAGTGTCCCGGCTTTCGTAAGCGATGTAAGACATACTTCACTCCAACTGATCTCCTTAATATCTATACCACTTACATATATCCGACCGAAAATGGAATACAACTCTCATGTATGGGCCGGTGCTTCAAAGTCTTTTTTGGAGCTTCTCGACCGTGTACAAGAGAGGGCGAAGGTGCTTATCGGTGACAGTAGGGTAGCCAATTCTATTGCCTCATTGGAGCATCGTCGTAATGTGGGTTGCGTTTCACTGTTCTATCGCTACTACAATGGCATGTGTTCAAACGAAATTTGGGATCTTGTTCCAGAAACCCGTACATTTCTTCGTAGCACACGCAATTCAACAAGGGCTCATCCCTTTGTAGTCGATTTTCCAGTGGATCGCACGGCGCACTTTAGAGAAAACTCGTTTTTTAGCCGCACAACACGAATGTGGAATAAACTTCCTGCATCAGTCTTCCCCTCAAATTATGATATCCAAAGGTTCAAATCGAATATCCACAAACACTACTCCCTCTATCCTCCTTCGCACAACCTTTTTTCCTAGTTCCATCACAATGCATATGCATACCTAGGGGTCATCCCCTGAGTGTTGGTCCAATACAAAAAAAAAAAAAAATCCTTCCAACACATAGCTTAAATACCCAATTTAGGGTGCCTAAGCACTCTATTCGAGCAAAAGAGCCTTAGGCAATACATGGGACTTTTCCCCTGCTAATACTGCCTGGCTCTTTGAGATGGTTTAAAAACCTATATTCATGTATGGTGCTATTGTTTTGGTGGATTGCTCTAAGTAAGGGTAATCAGCGAGGATTATTTGTTAAAATGCTCAGATTCTTTGCCCTAATCATTACTGGTGCCATTAGGACTAAGACTTCAAAGGCACTCTTTCTGTACTTAACCAGCAGACCCTGGGCCATTTGATGTTTGTCTACGAATCTCTTTTGGAACCTTTTGGATAATATATCCAGCTTGACTATTGGTTGTTGGCACCTTTGTGGAGCGTTGGCTGTGGTTTAATACCCAAATCGAGGAAAATGTGTGATTCATATCCTGTATCGTACCTTCGAATGTTGAGATGCATTGCAGCCGGGTGCTGTACCCATAGACCGGCAGGAGTTTAGATAGGCTCCGCTCCTTACCAAGGGAGAAATCATGCCCAAACGACGTGATTTCGAATTGGTACTCTGAAATGTCAAAGTCTCATACATATCATGCATGACAATTTTTCGTGGTAAGGTGGTGTTGGTAAACACTTAAAATATCCACTACGTGATTTGGCCGCTGTGAGGTAAGGCTATCAAGGCAAGTACTCACATAAATCTTATTACATATACTTAACTGGCTTCCGGCTGGACTAATGACACAAAACGTAGCTATTAACTCAGCCATTAGGTTAAGCATTAGTGGATTTAGGTCTAGTTCATCTATAGGTCACTCCACCATTTTGGATAAGCTCAGAACTATCCCTATTTTCCAATTCTTCGACTCTATGCTTCGACAGCTCCTTCATCGTAGATATCTTTGATACCCAAATCGACCATAAAGTTGACACTCTTCAGATATATATGGATGGATCTAAATTAAACAGTGGTGTGGTGGGGGGCTTTTTCATCCCACTATTAGGGACGAAAATCTAATTCAAGCTCCAAAAACTCTGTAGTATTCTATATGCTGAAATTCCAGCCATTTATACAGCGAGAAAATAGCTAAGGTACCAATTACTATACTACAGATATGCGCAGTATTGCCTCCAATCACTCTCTTTCTTCGGTCTTTACGATATCCTTTCTTACTCGGGCATGCCGGGCATCCATACATGAGATGACGAGACATTCCTATATAGAACTGTCTTGGGTACGTGGCCTCAACAATTTGCCAGTTATCACTATTACGGTGCTCTCCCCAGTCAGGGTGACATTGACCAATACATATTTACCGCAATTAGCCTGTAAATTGCTGTTTAAGCAGTTTCTATTTAGGTCAGCGCAGATCAACTGGTAGACAGAAACAACCTGCTTAGTCTCAAGGCTAACTTGGCCAGCTTATGACATTTAGCGTTCTGTAGTCTTAGTCTCTATAACGCGCCATAGACTTCCCACTCTAATATCAATGCTCACAGGTCATTGTATAATACGATTACATGCTAGAAGACTTAATCTTCATCTCCTATATCACTGTCCAGAATTTGCATATCTCAGGACTCGCCATCTGGGCTACCCATTTCTGAACGATTTATCAGAATTTCAAGATTCGCTTCAACAGTCATTTTTACGAACATCAACGAATCTTTAAAAGAAAAATACAATTTCAAAGTCGATGGAAGGAAATCTAAGGTCGACAGCTTTTCTAAACTTTCATGAATACTTTATTTTAGAAGCAGAAATCTAAGAGTAAACTTAATTCACGATTTTGATGCTTTTTAACGCTTGTTTGTAAAATATTATTAATAACTGACGAATTATTGAAATAACGAACAGTTTTTCTTACATCCTCTAGTTCAAATTTATATAGGCAATCGGCTTTAAATGATTAAAAGTTTCATTGTCGCCATCTTCAAAATTGTCTTCGCTTTCGTCGGTTTCAAATTCTTCCAGATCTGGATTTATAACAAATTTTTCATAAAAAAACATGAATGACTGCAAGATGAATTCCGTGAGCCAACCACAACTGAAGTAGTGTTTGATTTTCAGATCCAAATTTGATTTTGACTGCAGCTCCATCTATAGTACATACGATGAAGATGAATTCCGTGTGCCAACCATAACTGAAGTAGTGTTTGATTTTTAGATCCAAATTTAATATTGACTGCTGGTCCATCTATAGCTTTGTATCAAGTGAAATATAAAACTCCATTAGCTTTTGTTTAATATTCCAAAAATACGTCTGAGTCCCACATTATAAAATATACCGTCATATACCGTCTTGCTCTTCCACTTGTCCATTTGTCTATTGCAAGGCAAATTTTTATTCTTTTTTATTCTTCAGCTTTATTCCATAGAACAAATTACGTGAAAATTTATGATAAGCTAATTATGAAAAATCAATAGCTAAAACCGCGTTTTTTTTTCTACGGTTTTCGGTTTCGGTTTTGAGGCATAAAAAACCGAGGTTTCGGTTTCAGTTAAAACCGAACTGCAAACCCTACCTACAGAGCCTTAATATTTTGTTGGTGGTAAGGAATATAGTCTTTTCTCACATAGGGACCACTTTCTAGGACCCAAATGAAGCAGAGTCCGTTGTTAGCCACCTACTTAACCTAACCTATTCAAAATTCGTGATTGGGGACTTGTGAAACTGCTGGCACATCATCTATATATGGGACTATCTTTACAACAATATAATAACTTTTGTGGCAAAGTTAAGCAAAATTTCTTGTTAATCAGTCGAAATTTGTTGTTTTTTTTTTCTTCTCAACCTTTAATTTTACACAACTTTTCCACAAAAATGACTTTCACTTAATTGATGGCATTGACCAGCCAACCCAACAATTTGCACTTATAATCCAGACACATTTGGAAACCGATCATGTTTGTCCTGCTGATTTTCCAATTAAGGCATTAAATTTGTTGGTCATTCAAGCCAATGAAATAAATATTTTAGTAAAATCAAAAAACAATTTTTTATAGGTTTTTTTTTTTGGCAGAATTGCCATAGATTCTATAAGTGAAAGAGTATTTGGCAATATCATGCTCGTATAGCGTTACATACCTTCAAAATAATTTCAATCACATGCACTCGTGTAAAAGAAGCTATGTATTTGATGGAATATTAGGGGGGGGTTAAACAAAACTTATGTCAAGCCACAAAATCGAAATAAAAGTTTCAAAACCATCTTAGCCTTGACTTGATTCCAAGATAAATACTTCTCCGCTTAAGTTACAAATTAAAAAAATTAAAAAAATTCTGCTTTTGAAACTAGGAACCCTCCAAATATTTATAAGTGGATCTGCTTGTGTTTGAACCTTTTTATAAAAGTACCACATGACAATTGGCTTCAGTTGAAATTTGGACAAGCAGCTGCTGTTCCATGTGGTTAGCTCGTTACTCCGTTAGTGGTGTGGTCCGTCTGTGGTGCTGGTAATGCCTGATGATGACCATGGCGTTGATGATGTTTGAATGTTGTGCCATTTTGGCTTTTTTGTATCTTTTAGTGCATTTTTTTCAGCGTGTGTATTGTTTACAATGAAATGGTTTTTATGTGAAAGTGCTGTGTAAGTAAAGTTGCAATGAATTTCCGTTTTTTTTTTTTTGCAACTTAATGTTTATAGTAGAATTTTGCTGTTAATGCAACACTGAATCTGTGCACCGAGAATGTGAGAGTATGTGTATTTGTGCCACATTTAGTCAAGTGGTGAAATTGGCTAACAACAACTTGTTCGTTCAAAAGCTCAAGTGCAGAAGTGCGTGTGTCCAGATTTTGTTTATAAATCAGATAAAATGTTTAGAGATTTAAATTCCTCTTGCTAAGGCAAAAATTAAAACTTTAGAGCTACAAAAAGTTCAAACTCTAAATTCTTTCAATAAAAACATTTTCCTATACAAATACTCAAAAGTCTATAGAGGAGTTATTTTAATTATTTAATCCGAATAGTTTGTTGCGTAAGCTGATAAATTGCATACACAATTTCCTATAAAAAATTGAGCATGAACATAACATAAATATAAATTCCTAAAACTTAGAGTATGACTAGACTATGACTAGACTATGACTAGACTATGACTAGACTATGACTAGACTATGACTAGACTATGACTAGACTATGACTAGACTATGACTAGACTATGACTAGACTATGACTAGACTATGACTAGACTATGACTAGACTATGACTAGACTATGACTAGACTATGACTAGACTATGACTAGACTATGACTAGACTATGACTAGACTATGACTAGACTATGACTAGACTATGACTAGACTATGACTAGACTATGACTAGACTATGACTAGACTATGACTAGACTATGACTAGACTATGACTAGACTATGACTAGACTATGACTAGACTATGACTAGACTATGACTAGACTATGACTAGACTATGACTAGACTATGACTAGACTATGACTAGACTATGACTAGACTATGACTAGACTATGACTAGACTATGACTAGACTATGACTAGACTATGACTAGACTATGACTAGACTATGACTAGACTATGACTAGACTATGACTAGACTATGACTAGACTATGACTAGACTATGACTAGACTATGACTAGACTATGACTAGACTATGACTAGACTATGACTAGACTATGACTAGACTATGACTAGACTATGACTAGACTATGACTAGACTATGACTAGACTATGACTAGACTATGACTAGACTATGACTAGACTATGACTAGACTATGACTAGACTATGACTAGACTATGACTAGACTATGACTAGACTATGACTAGACTATGACTAGACTATGACTAGACTATGACTAGACTATGACTAGACTATGACTAGACTATGACTAGACTATGACTAGACTATGACTAGACTATGACTAGACTATGACTAGACTATGACTAGACTATGACTAGACTATGACTAGACTATGACTAGACTATGACTAGACTATGACTAGACTATGACTAGACTATGACTAGACTATGACTAGACTATGACTAGACTATGACTAGACTATGACTAGACTATGACTAGACTATGACTAGACTATGACTAGACTATGACTAGACTATGACTAGACTATGACTAGACTATGACTAGACTATGACTAGACTATGACTAGACTATGACTAGACTATGACTAGACTATGACTAGACTATGACTAGACTATGACTAGACTATGACTAGACTATGACTAGACTATGACTAGACTATGACTAGACTATGACTAGACTATGACTAGACTATGACTAGACTATGACTAGACTATGACTAGACTATGACTAGACTATGACTAGACTATGACTAGACTATGACTAGACTATGACTAGACTATGACTAGACTATGACTAGACTATGACTAGACTATGACTAGACTATGACTAGACTATGACTAGACTATGACTAGACTATGACTAGACTATGACTAGACTATGACTAGACTATGACTAGACTATGACTAGACTATGACTAGACTATGACTAGACTATGACTAGACTATGACTAGACTATGACTAGACTGTCTCCAATAAAAAGATTTTAGAAATTGTGTTATTTGCTATATTTAGACACTGATATTTACATGCGGTTTGCATTCGATAACTTTTTTCGTTTTTATATATCTCCTCCACCCAATCATCATCAATGGAGAAATGTAAATTTTTAACATTTCTTTTTGTAGTCCAGAAAACTAAACACACTTTTTTAATGGATGAGGAAAACATCAGCTTTAAACAAAAGAGTTTTGGCCAAATGTTTATTGGAGGATGATTTCTAACTGGAAGCAGCCAAAAAATTTAGCGATTAAAAAAAATGTTTTTTTTTTAGGAATGGAATACTTCAGATTTTGAAAAAAAAGTTGATTTAATTAAAAAGCAACAAATAAATATTGAATCACAGATATACGGGTATATGAAGTCATATATTTATGTGTGTATGTACAACAAGTGTGGAATATTTTAGTAATCTTAGATTTAAAGTACCTTAAAGAATAAAATAAGTATATTTAGCTATGATTACAAAATTTACTTCAGTTTCACATGAAAAATGCGTGAAATGCATCAGTTTAAGTTGAAACTTTGAGTTAAGACTAGCAAGATTAATGACTAAATTAAGAAAGTCACGCATTGGAAGCACCAACTTAGTCAAACCATCACTAGATGGAATATAATGATTTTTATACCCTTCACCACCATAGGTGGAAGGGGTATATTGGGTTTGTTCTGATGTTTGTAACTCATAGAAATATTTGTCTTAGACCCACCTTTTAGTACACCAATAGGCTTAGGATCATTTTCTGAGTCGACTTAGCGATGTCAGTCCGTCTGGCTGGCTAGACCTCCATGTAAATCAAAGTACAGATTGCAATTCTAAAGATAATTTGATGTTTGTTGGCACAGATAATTTGTTTAATAATAATGAGACCATGGCTATATAAATTTGTCAAAATCGGTAAATTTTCTGACGGTACTTTCCATAGGTCCAACTTCCCGGAATTGATATTTTAGCCACAAATATCAATATTTTTTCATGAAATTTAAAACAGATACTGCTTATATAAACCAAAATCACTGTAACAAATTTCGTTGAAATCGGCTCACATTTGACCATAGCAGCCCATACCACCAGAAGCCGATGAATTTTTTTAATTTTCGTAAATACCACGATCATTAAAAATACTCGTGAAAATTAGTATAAAATCACTCAGTTGAAATTTGGATGTTAGCAGAGTTGGTTGGTGCCGCTTTGTTCAAGGAAAGGCAAAAAAATAGGCAAGAAACAAATTAAAATCTAATTTATACCAAAAAAAATATATAGTTCGAGAGAACAAAGAAATATAATCTCGAACATTGTTGCTATGACGCTATTATTTTTGTAAAAAATGGGAATATTTTTGTAAATATTGGGAATATTTTCCAAAACAGAAATTAATTTTAATATTAAACAATTCAGATTTTTATATTTTTTAAATATTTTCGATCCAAAATTTATTTTATAGAAAAATTTTTAATAAAAATATTTTTCTTTGGAAAATTGTTCGATAAAAATATCTTACAGAAAATTTTTCTATTAAAATATATATAAATCTCCTATAGAAAAATTTTTCATAATTAAATTTTTGATGAAATAATTTTCTATAGAAAAATTTTTGATAAAAAATATTTTCTAAAGAAAAATTTTCTATAGAAAAATTTTTGATAAAAAAATTTTCTACAGAAAAATTTTTGATAAAAAATATTTTCTATAGAAAAATTTTTGATAAAAAAATTTTCTATACAAAAATTTTTAATAAAAAAATTTTCTATACAAAAATTTTTGATAAAAAAATTTTCTATACAAAAATTTTTGATAAAAAAAATTTGCTCTAGAAAAATTTTTGATAAAAAATTTTCTATACAAAATTTTTGATAAAAAATTTTCTATAGAATAAATAGAATAGAAAAAATTTTCTATAGAAAAATGTTTGGTTAAAAAATTGTCTATAGAAAAAATTTTGATAACAAAATTTTTGTTAAAAAAATTTTCAATAGAAAAACTTTTGATAAAAAAATTTTCTATAGAAAAATGTTTGGTCAAAAAAAAATTTCTTTAGAAAAATGTTTGGTTAAAAAAATTTTCTATACAAAAATTTTTGATAAAAAAATTTCCGATAGAAAAATATTTTATAAAAAAAAATATTCTATAGAAAAATACTTTTCTAGTGAAAAATTTTTGATAAAAAAAATTCGAACCCACAACCTCTTAACATAAATTCATGGTTCAACTAAAAATGAATTTCTTTCAAAAAAAATTCTCTATAAAAAAAATTTTAATAAAAAAAATGTTCTACAGAAAAATTTGTTGAAAAAAAATTTTCTATACAAAAATTTTTGATAAAAAAAATTTTCTATAGAAAAATTTTTCACAAAAAAATTTCTATAGAAAAATATTTGGTTAAAAAAATATCTATTAAAATATTTTTGATAAAAAAACTTTCTATAGAAAAATTTTTGATAAAGAATTTTCTATAGAAAAATGTTTCATAAAAAATTTTCTATAGAAAAATTTTTGATAAAAAAATTTTCTATAGAAAAATTTTTGATAAAAAAATTTTCTATAGAAAAATTTTTGATAAAAAAATTTTCTATAGAAAAATTTTCTATACAAAAATTTTTGATAAAAAAATTTTCTATACAAAAATTTTGATAAAAAAAATTTTCTATAAAAAAATTTTTGATAAAAAAATTTTTGATAAAAAAAATTTTTAATAGAAAAATTTTTGATAAAAAAATTTTTTACGGAAAAATTTTTGATAAAAAAATTCTTTATAAAAAAATTTGTGAGAAAAAAATTTTCTATAGAAAAATTTTTAATAAAAAAAATTTTCTATAGAAAAATTTTTGATAAAAAAATTTTCTATAAAAAAAATTTTTGATAAAAAAATTTTCTATAGAAAAATTTTTGATAAAAAAATTTTCTATAGAAAAATTTTTGACAAAAAAATTTTCTATAGAAAAATTTTTGACAAAAAAAATTTCTACTGAAAAATTTAGAAAAATTTTTGATAAAAAAATTTTCTATAGAAAATTTTTAATAAAAAAAAATTTTCTATACAAAAATTTTGGATAAAAAAATTTTCTATAGAAAAATTTTTGATAAAAAATTTTTGATAAAAAAATTTTTTATAGAAAAATTTTTGATAAAAAAATTCTTTATAAAAAAATTTGTGAGAAAAGAATTTTCTATAGAAAAAAATTTGTGAGAAAAAAATTTCTATAGAAAAATTTTTGATAAAAAAATTTTCTATAAAAAAATTTTTGATAAAAAAATTTTCTATAGAAAAATTTTTGACAAAAAAAATTTCTATAGAAAAATTTTTGACAAAAAAAATTTTTGACAAAAAAAATTTTCTATAGAAAAATTTTTGATAAAAAAATTTTTGATAAACAAATTTTCTGTACAAAAATTTATGACGAACAAATTTTCTATAGAAAAATTTTTGATGAAAAAATTTCCAATAGAAACATTTTTGATAAAAAAATTTTCTACAGAAAAATTTTTGATAGAAAAATTTTCTATAGAAAAATTTTGGATAGAAAAATTTTCTATAGAAAAATTTTTGATAGAAAAATTTTCTATAGAAAAATTTTTGATAAAAAAATTTCTATAGAAAAATTTTTGATCCAAAAAAATTCTATAGAAAAACTTTTGATGAAAATATTTAAAAAAAATGGAGTAGAAAACATTTTCTTTTTAAAACGTTAGAACTACACATTATACCTAATTTAGCTAAAAGTATAAAAAACGGCAACTCTGTCGACTATTTTTTTGTTCTGTTCTCTTTGCACCGACACGTGTATTTGAGACAAAAATCACTAAAACGCTCGTAAATCTGAAGGTTATGAGATTTTTTAGTAAATTTTTTACCCAAATAATTTTGGTAAAAACTGTAATCAATTCGCCTAATTTAGAGATAATCGGTCCACATTTGACCCTAGCTCTCATAAATGTCCAAATGAATGAATATATAAGTTTTGAGAAAATGTTTGTATGATCGCAAATTTAGAAATTATTTGTCTTTATAGAGGAAAAAAACACGTCCCTCAGTTTTGAAGGGTATCATATAGTCAGGCTTAACCCATTCTATTTTTTCTTACTTGTTTCTTTTGTTGCTGTGCATTCTATTGTACCCTAATCCTTTTCTTAAATTTTTTTTTCTATAAATTCCTCTACATGTGACAATGACAATTTTCCAATGCTTTGTTGCATCAGAAATTTCTCTGGAAAATGGTAAAAAATAGAGTGAATGAATGAATAGACAAAATAAGCAGTGAAAAGATAGCAAAAATATATAAGAAGAAATATTGTGTCAGTAACAATGTTTTCAAAATCAATTTAGTTTTCAAAAGAAAAAACTTACAAAACAGCTGGATATTTTGCAACTAAAGAAAAGGAAGATAGGTAAGAGATAGTTAAAAGATTCAGAATATTCAATACTATAATATTTTATATTTAATGTAACCTACTTTGTATATTAAATTCAAGATTATACTTTTTTACAATCCCTCCTAACCTCTTTAACTTTAAACTATAAATAAATTTATTAAATTTCCTTAGAATTTAACTTTAAATGTCACGTTTAATTTAACATAGTTTCTACCCTAAATTGACCCAATTATCAACTTCTACTTTTAAACTAAAAGAAACATGACCTGATTAGAATGTGTCTCCTGCTCGATTTGTGTTCAACAAAAGAAGAAACCCCTTAAGTAACCACAAACTAAGGAAATATTAGAGTAAATTTTATATAAACGATGAAACAAACAAAAAAACCTACTATCGGTTAAGTTAAATTTGCAATTGCGTTTATAAGACAATTTCACTGTCGACGAGGAGGAAAAATTTTATATTTCCCTGGAAAACAATCGTGACTGACATATTTGATGTTTAGAAAAAATATCTTAAGTCTTTGAAGGGATATATGTGTAGGGGAGAAATAGTTCACAAAAAAAACATGATGCCAATCATGTCAAAATCATCAGGAATACATTTCAACGAAATAGACTTATAGATGCATAAGAATACATATAATATAAAAGGATATTTTTGGTATTTGGAAAAGTTCGGTTATCCAGGCAAAAGGAAATCTGACTTAATTTCTTGCGATGAATTATCATTCATATATATTTTGAATAGAAATCGGAAAAGCTTATAGTTATTTATGTACATTTCTGAAGACTGATTCAGGTCAGTTTTAGAATATTTTGTAAGTAAAATTGTAAGTAATTTGAAATTAACCAAAATTTATTAGAAAACTGTCATTATCAAACTAGGTACAGATTTCAATCTATACATATAAAACTCTAACGTGACTGACTGACTCATCATCGCCCAGCTCAAACGGAGAGCTGAAATTTTAAGACCGGTTACCTTCTTCAAAGTAAAGGTCCACTAAGAAGGGATTTTTGGAAATTCGGCCTCTAAAGGGGTAAAAAGGGAAAAATTAGTAATGCTGTATCTCCGGAAGTTAACGTCACAGGACCAATATTAAAATTGCATTAGGATCAGCTACAAAAATAAGTAGACTTTGGTACTTTTTAGCAGATGGGACAAATAGGGAGTAAAAATTGTGAAAATAAAATGTTGGTACTTTTTTTATCTCAAACGGCTAAAGGCAGGGAACTAAAATTCGAGAGCGGGTACCTTTTTCGAAGTATAGATCCACTAAGAAGGGATTTTTGGAAATTCGGCCCCTAAGGGGGTAAAAAGGGAAAAATTAGTAATGCTGTATCTCCGGAAGTGAACGTCACAGGACCAATATTAAAATTGCGTTAGAATCAGCTACAAAAATTTTTACTTTACAGCAGATGGGACAAATAGGGGGTAAAAAGGGTGAATATAAAATGTTGGTACTTTTTTTTATCTTTTGAACCATAGTATAGTAACAATAGAATAGTAACAAAATTCAAAACGGAGACGGTAGACAAGAAAAAAATATTAGCCACGTGTTTGGTACTTTTTTGATTCAGAGGGAAAAAAGGGTAAAAGCGGGGAAAAAAATTTCGTTTAGGTCCTTTTTTCTTTGCATTTCACTTGAACCAGTAAAGCTAGAAATAAAATTTATAGGGAGGTCGATTGCCAAGTACAAAATATCAAATACGTATTTGGTACTTTAAAAAAATAAAAAAAAATCGGTAACATTATATCTTCTTAACTAAAAGCGATAGAGGCGAAGATTAAATTGGTTTAAAATTCGCACTAAAAATTAAGGGACATGTATTCGGTACTTTTTAAAATTCGGTCGCCTAGGGGGTAAAACAGGATAGAAAAGGGAGAAATTAGTAACATCATATCTCCGAAACCAACATAGATAGAAACAAAGTTGAAAAAAGATTTGGATCAATATAATCAATATAATTTATTGACTGGTCGATTGACATTGAAAAAAAAAATAAAATACGTGTTTGGTACTTTTGGGGGTAAAAATCGGTAAAAATGTATCTTCTAATCCAAAAGTGATAGAAACAAAAACTAAATTGATCTGAGATCGGCACTTAAAATTAAGGGACAAGTGTTCAGTACTTTTTTGAAATTCGACCTCTTAGGAGGTAAAACAGGGTAGAAACTGGAGAGATTAGTAACATTATATCTCCGAAATTAACATCGATGCAAACAAAATTGAAATTCTATTTGGATCGGCTAAAAAAATAAATGGACACGTGTTTGGTACTTTTACATAACAAAGGGTAACAACTATATTTTGCTACTTTTCTTAACTCACATGCATCTTTTGAACTAATAAACATAGAAACATAATTTATATCGCAATCCATAGGTATAAATACGTATTTGGTACTTTTGTAAAAAAATGAAAATATACAAGGGTAGGTTTTTGCTTTTTAGCTATGAATATCTTTCAAGCTAATGAAGCCAAAAAGTATAACTGGTCGATTGACAATGAAAAAAAATAAAATATGTGTTTGGTACTTTTTTTTAATTTTAGGGGTAAAAATCGGTAAAAGTATATCTTCTAAGCGAAAAGTTATAGGAACAAAAACTAAATTGGTCTGAGATCGGCACTTAAAAAATTAAGGGACACGTATTTGCTACATTTGTTAATTTGTCAGTTGTGGGTACAAAACAGGACAAAAAAGGGAAAATTAGTAATGTCATATCTCCGAAATTAGAAGCGATAGGAACAGCGTTGAAATTTGATAAGTAATAAATAATTATTGGACAAGTATTTGGTACTTTTACGATAAATGGGGTACAGAAAGATAAAAACGGGAAAATATTCAAGGGTAGGTTTTTTTCTTAAACTTTGAATTTCATTTTAGCAAATGAAGCCAGGAGTATAATTTATAGACGCGCGATTCATATTAAAATGCATAAGATACGTGCTTGGTACTTTTTTTTTAATTATGGGTTAAAAAGGGGAAAAATCGGTAACGTAATATCTTCTAAACCAAAAGTGATAGAAACAAAAATTAAATTAGCCTGGAATCAGCACTAAAAATTAAGGGACACAGGTTCGGTAATGTTTTAAAATTTGGTCGTTTATGGGTAAAACGGGGAAGAAAATTGTACAAATTAGTATCATATCTCCGAAACTAACATAGATAAAAACAATGTTGAAGTTGAATTTGGATCGGCTAAAAAAATAAGGAGACATGTGTTCGATACTTTTTTGGAAATGGCACTAATAAGGGTGAAAAAGGGTAAAAACTATATTTTGGTCCTTAGTTCAAAATATACGTATGGGTTCAAATACGTATATTTTGAACTAATAAACATAAAGACTCACTTTGTGCCACAATCAATAAGAATTAAAAAAATATTAAACATGTACTTGGTACTTTTACTATAAATGGGGTTCAAAAGGGTAAAAACGGAAACATATTCAAAGGTAGGTTTTTTTTAATTTTTTTTTAACTATGAATATCATTTAAGCTAATGGGTTCGGAATTATAATTTAGATACGTATTGATTCGTACTGAAGAAAACTTAAATAAGTGTTTGGTACTTTTTTAAAAATAAAATTGATAAAAAAGGGAAAAATTAATGGCATTATATCTTCTAAACCAAAAGTGGTAGAAACAGACATGGTCTAAGATCAGCACTTAAAATTAAGGACAAGTATTCGGTACTTTTTTGTAAAATAAACACGTATCAAATACATGTTTGGTACTTTTTCGACTAATGGGATAGAAAAGGAAAAAAAAAACGGTTCAAGAATTTAAAGATAGGTTTTTTCTTTTTAAACTATGCATATTGTGTAAATCAATGAAGGTAGAATAATATTTTATTATTGATTGACATTGAAGAAATATGAGACTGGTGTTTGGTACTTTTTTCAATTAAGGGGTTAAAAACAAACATTACCAAAAATGGACACTAGAGTGGTTCGAAAAAAAAGTTGAGTCAGTCACCCCCTAGGATTAAAGATAATGTCAAAACAATTCCAAAAAATATTTTTTTATTTTTTTACCACGCCTACAAATACCGCCCTTTTAGTATTTTGTTCACTGTGTCGCCGTCTTTAGTCGGATTATAACACTTTATACATCGATGTTCAGGGCTCGGTAAGGGCTACATTTCACTCTTTGATAGTTTTTTACAACCTCGTCAGTTTCTAGTCATAACTTTTTAAAATTCGAGTCGAGGTAGTAAAAAACTATCAAAGAGAGAAATGTAGCCCTTACAGAGCCGAGAACACCGATATATATACAAAATATTATGATCGGACTTAAACTGACGACACAGTGAACAAAATACTAAAAGGGCGGTATTTGTAGGCGTGGTAAAAAAATAAAAAAACATTTTTTGGAATTGTTTTGACATTATCTTTAATCCTAGGGGGTGACTGACATAACTTTTTTTTGTGTATGGAAGGCGAACCGCTCTAATGGACACGTATTCGGTATTTTTTAAATTTGGCCGAATAGGGGTAAAAAAAGAAAGGAAACTTTTGTAAACCTATATATAAAAAATCAAAAGCGATAAGATCGAAGGGCATGGAATTCCAAAACATGATCGGCCTTTGACCTTAACAGGTTGTAAATATAGGCCATTTAAGTAAGTAGGTAAGTAAGACTGTTTTTAAACTCATTACCTTCAGCGGAAAAAAGTTTTATTGAATACTATTATTCAGCTCTGAGACAACTGGATGAGGTCTGGCTAGCAGTGGAACCAGATTTGTCAACAATTACGAAATTGGTAGATTGACAAATCCAAGGCCTTGCTTATGTTTGGATTCAAAGAAATTTAAATAAAAGTCTACATGAGTAGTCAAAAAGACGAATCAACAGACGTCTCTAGAATAGTTACTCAACGGAAGTTCCCTGGATGAAATTAGTGTCTCTAATGAGAGCTTGGGAAATCTCCTTATTGAGACAGTGTCGTGGCATATCTGATACATTCAAGGATAATTCGATTCTTAATACTTTCAGAAATCTGTGCAAGTGTTTCGTATTTAAACGGACAAACATGGAGTGAATAAATCATTGGAGAGACATCTCCAAATAATTTGCTAAATTTTTAATTGATTTGAAATGTGTAAGGTCTGCTCACTCGCCTGTCCTACAGTTTCCTGATATTATCTAAGAAAATAAAAGAAAAAAAGAGAATAAGAAAATAAAAGAAAATAGGCTGCCTCAAAATTACAACAATGATCAATGTCGATCTTTGGAACAGACCTAAAGGCTCACATGTTTAAAAATTCCAAAAGCCATAAGTTATAGGATATAAAAGTCCCTTAATTTAAAAATGAATTATAATTTTAAAGGTAAAAGTTGCACTTCGCAATATCGACAATATCATGGCAATATATTGATATTTGTATAGACAATATAATTTGTATTTATTCTGTCTCCCAAATTAGATATAACGCGTGATTTCCCTCTGTCTTGAATTATTGATACACCTCCTGATGATGATGGCATAACCAACTATCGAAAAGCGTCAAGAAAAGTTGTCCCCATAAATAAAAAATTTTTGTAATAAATTTGGATTCTAGGTAAAACACTTATTTAAAACTTGTTAATAATAGAAAATATTTTCTTTCTAACCAAAGTTTTTCGAATAACTAATATTAAAATAATACCAGCTGATTGTTGTTTGCATCAACCACCATAAAGTGCTGCATTTTTACAATGACTTGCACGAGTTAAAGAAAGTAGAAAATAGAATTTAGTTGTTCGTTCATTTAGATAAGTGTTGATTTCTTCTGTTCTCTTCCTTTTTCGTGGATTTTCTTTTCTTTTTTTTTCTTCATTTAAAGATTTTATTTTCTTTATCTTCTTTAACTCGTTATTGACTTAATGCGTTTTATTCTAAGTCAAAGCTGGTGCATTCTTTATCATTTGTCTAACTATGCACGTCTATCTATTTGACTGTCTGTCTGTCTGCTATCTTTGCACGTTTGTCTTGTGGTATGCGAATCTTAGTCCTTGTAATTGTCAGTTATCTTCCTTTTGTCGTGGTTGTTGACTTTTCATTAACACAATGGGGCACAATTAACACTGTTATCTGCCATAGACAATGTATTTTGATAAAAAGAAAAATAGTTTATACTGAAATTAATAAAAACAAGTAAGAAAGCGCTATAGTCGGTCAAGCCCGACCATACGATACCCTTCACCACTAAGGTCAAAGCTGTTATTTTTCCTGTATAAAGACAAATATTTGCTAAATTTTGCCATCATATAAACATTTTCTCAAAACTTATATATTTAACCTGTTTCCGTCATTTGGACTTATATGAGAGCTAGGGTCAAATGTGGACCGATTATCTCGAAATTTGGCGAATTGATTACAGTTATTACAAAAATTATGTATGCAAAAAATAAACTCAAAATTTTCAATATCTTTAGATTTACGAGCGTTTTAGTGATTTTTTTATCTCATTTAGTGCATTTTTAAAGAAGAGTTTGTATGGGAGCTATGGTCAAATGTGGACCTATTTCTTTAGGTCTGTTCAAATTCGAAATTTGGTACAGTGATTTTAGTTTACATAAGCAGTATTTGTTTTAAATTTCATGAAAAAATATTGATATTTGTGGCCAATATGTCAATTCCGGGAAGTGTGACCTATGGGAGGTACCATAAATAATGGACCGATTTCAATAGCCATGGTCCCATTATCAAAAAAATGATCTGTACCAAATTTCATCAAATTACCTTTAGAATTGCGACCTGTAGTTTGATTACAAGGTTTACATGGGGGTCCAGCCAGCCAGACGGACGGACGGACATCGCTAAATCGACTCAGAAAGTGATTCTAAGCCTATTGGTATACTAAAAGGTGGGTCTAAGACAAATATTTCTATGCGATACATACATCAGCACAAACTTCACTTCACCTATGGTGGTGAAGGGTATAAAAATTAATAAAATTATAACTGGTTTCTTGTACGAATTTTATACGGACAAGTAAGAAAGCGCTATAGTCGGTCAAGCCCACCATATGATACCCTTCACCATTATGGTCAAAGGTGTTCTTTTTCCTGTATAAAGACAAATATTTGCTAAATTTTGCCATCATACAAACATTTCCTCAAAACTTATATATTTAAGCTGTTTCCGCCATTTGGACTTATATGAGAGCTAGGATCGAATGAGGGCAGATTATTTCGAAATTTGGCACGTTGACTACAGTTGTTACAAAAATTTTGTATGCAAAAAATAAACTCAAAATTTTCAAATTTTTTAGATTTACGAGCGTTTTAGTGATTTTTTGTCTCATTTAGGTCGTTTTTAAAGAAGAGTTTGTATGGGAGCTATGGTCAAATGTGAACCGATTTCAACGAAATTTGGTACAGTGATTTTAGTTTACATAAGCAGTATTTGTTTTAAATTTCATGAAAAAATATTGATATTTGTGGCCAATATGTCAATTCCGGGAAGTGGGACCTATGGGAGGTACCATAAATAATGAACCGATTTTGACCAATTTCAATAGCCATGGCCCCATTATCAAAACAATTATCTGTATCAAATTTCATCAAATTACCTTTAGAATTGCGACCTGTAGTTAGATTACAAGGTTTACATAGGGGTCCAGCCAGCCAAATTTTCCTTTATCCTTTCGTTAAGGTTTTATCGTGCCGACAAGAGACAGAGACATCGCCCAATCGCCTTAGAATTGTATAAGGATTCAGAGTATATATCACTTTTGGTTTTTGAGCCGATATTAAGGAAATTACAAACGGAATGACCATTCTTTTGGATGGTGATTATAAAAATGGATCCATTTTAATAGCGATATTAGAATGAAATCATCTGGTTCCACATACCACTCTATGGTACATCGCATGCTGTCAACAATTGGGCCATCGGAAGAAAGCAATCGCTCAATCAGCGTCTGGAAGTGGGTTATTCACATTAAAAGTTAGAAGCTCCGGGAGATCGAATGGAAGTTGCCTATAAAGACACACAGTTTAGAAGAAACAGATTTATTACCAATTTGTTTTGTTTCAAACCACTGTGCATCGTTAAGAATTATAAATACTTTTCACTTAAAAATATTTAATTTTTAACCAAAAAATTGTTTTCCTTTTCTTCTTAACATACCCCAATGTGCTAATAGGATTTGACTTTCTACATATTTCTAAGTAGTTATCAAAATGTCCTTTGGTAACTTAAGAGGTTTAGCTAAGAAACATGTCTATAAATAAAATTCGTTTAAACAAAATATATAAAACATTTTCACATTGTTTCACTAACTTAACAACAAGTCCAAGAAGGTAAAAGAAAAACTGAAATGATTGAAAAAATATCAGCTAAAGTTAACTAACTTACAGATTGACAAAATTGAATAAAACTTCGCTTGAGTTGTTTTTCCAATTTCAAACACTTTTTATCCACAATTTGAACTACAACGTATTTGGTCGTATCAGGCAACTTAACTTTTAACTAAAGCAGGCGAAAACAATGTCATTGTCTTAAGCCATTTACTTTCATTGTTCCTTCGACCGTCTGTCTGTCCGACCACCTACTACTGCTACTTCTTCTACTCATGGTGTCAATACTTAATCTTTATCGAGACAATCAGGACAAAATGCTGAAACAAAAGTTGCTAAGAAAAGCATAGAAACAGGAGAAAGTGATGACATTAAATTAAGCTTGTTAAAAGAGCATTTGACAACGGATATTGAAACACTTTGGATGTATTGATCATAATAAGTAGGAAATAATGAAAAATGAACATTCACTTACAAATAACTTAAATAAATATTTAAGATTTTGTAAAGATTTTTTAAGTTTTAACAAATAATGCATTAAGTTTATATTACAAGGTCATTAAGTTGAATTTTGAGTTTACAGGAATTTCTTAAAAATGCAAAAATCAGCACCGATTAGAACGACTATAGTGGACTTCCAAAGTGGGTTTAACAAAAACCGTTAGTCTGAATATAATTTGATGAAATTTGGTACGGACAATTAACGCCTATGTCGAGCCATTAATACCATTCACCAATAGTGATTAAGAAGTTAAGTGCATTTATTCATAACTTTTTTTTGTGTATGGAAGGCGAACCGCTCTAATGGACACGTATTCGGTATTTTTTAAATTTGGCCGAATAGGGGTAAAAAAAGAAAGGAAACTTTTGTAAACCTATATATAAAAAATCAAAAGCGATAAGATCGAAGGGCATGGAATTCCAAAACATGATCGGCCTTTGACCTTAACAGGTTGTAAATATAGGCCATTTAAGTAAGTAGGTAAGTAAGACTGTTTTTAAACTCATTACCTTCAGCGGAAAAAAGTTTTATTGAATACTATTATTCAGCTCTGAGACAACTGGATGAGGTCTGGCTAGCAGTGGAACCAGATTTGTCAACAATTACGAAATTGGTAGATTGACAAATCCAAGGCCTTGCTTATGTTTGGATTCAAAGAAATTTAAATAAAAGTCTACATGAGTAGTCAAAAAGACGAATCAACAGACGTCTCTAGAATAGTTACTCAACGGAAGTTCCCTGGATGAAATTAGTGTCTCTAATGAGAGCTTGGGAAATCTCCTTATTG
Organism: Stomorhina lunata; assembly: GCA_933228675.1. Taxonomy (NCBI): domain Eukaryota; kingdom Metazoa; phylum Arthropoda; class Insecta; order Diptera; family Rhiniidae; genus Stomorhina; species Stomorhina lunata. The sequence continues at coordinate 86,919,748 of OW121741.1, read as the reverse complement.
AGACAGTGTCGTGGCATATCTGATACATTCAAGGATAATTCGATTCTTAATACTTTCAGAAATCTGTGCAAGTGTTTCGTATTTAAACGGACAAACATGGAGTGAATAAATCATTGGAGAGACATCTCCAAATAATTTGCTAAATTTTTAATTGATTTGAAATGTGTAAGGTCTGCTCACTCGCCTGTCCTACAGTTTCCTGATATTATCTAAGAAAATAAAAGAAAAAAAGAGAATAAGAAAATAAAAGAAAATAGGCTGCCTCAAAATTACAACAATGATCAATGTCGATCTTTGGAACAGACCTAAAGGCTCACATGTTTAAAAATTCCAAAAGCCATAAGTTATAGGATATAAAAGTCCCTTAATTTAAAAATGAATTATAATTTTAAAGGTAAAAGTTGCACTTCGCAATATCGACAATATCATGGCAATATATTGATATTTGTATAGACAATATAATTTGTATTTATTCTGTCTCCCAAATTAGATATAACGCGTGATTTCCCTCTGTCTTGAATTATTGATACACCTCCTGATGATGATGGCATAACCAACTATCGAAAAGCGTCAAGAAAAGTTGTCCCCATAAATAAAAAATTTTTGTAATAAATTTGGATTCTAGGTAAAACACTTATTTAAAACTTGTTAATAATAGAAAATATTTTCTTTCTAACCAAAGTTTTTCGAATAACTAATATTAAAATAATACCAGCTGATTGTTGTTTGCATCAACCACCATAAAGTGCTGCATTTTTACAATGACTTGCACGAGTTAAAGAAAGTAGAAAATAGAATTTAGTTGTTCGTTCATTTAGATAAGTGTTGATTTCTTCTGTTCTCTTCCTTTTTCGTGGATTTTCTTTTCTTTTTTTTTCTTCATTTAAAGATTTTATTTTCTTTATCTTCTTTAACTCGTTATTGACTTAATGCGTTTTATTCTAAGTCAAAGCTGGTGCATTCTTTATCATTTGTCTAACTATGCAC
>OW121741.1:86293361-86318561 GCA_933228675.1 Stomorhina lunata | reverse complement strand
AAATTGGCTGTAGTTTCTTAAATAAGCGTCCAATCGAGAAAATACTTGATTTTTGTGATCATTTTGGTTTTTTGTATGCAAAACCTAAAATTGGCTGTAGTTTCTTAAATAAGCGTCCAATCGAGAAAATACTTGATTTTTGTGATCATTTTGATTTTTTTTTATGAAAAACCTAAAATTGGCTGTAGTTTCTTAAACATAGTTCGAAAAAATACTCTAAAATACTGTATTTTAAGGTACCGTACTGTACCTAGGCAAGTTCGGTACAAAGTCACATACGTAACAAAGTGTTCAATTTAAGTATAGGTACCTTAAAATTTTAGAGAACCTGTTAAAATACACAACCTTTATCATAACGAACTTTCACGAAGTACTCTAAAAATAACGTACTTTGTTGAGTACCTTAACGTACTCCGTACCTTAACTTTAACGAACTCTTATGAGGCTGTCAACAATTAGAATAACAGTATTGCCAAAAGTGAATATTAAATTTTGTCTAACTGCTTTTTTAATTATTTTTAAAGGCGGTTTACGGGATATTTAAATATTTTATGAATATATTAATTTCTAACTTTTGCTACAAAATTGGAGAAATCGGCAACAAAGTTGATTTTCTAGATTTCATTGAGTTTAGTTGTGTTACGCAATTTCAAAAACATCCCATATTTGACGATACTACTTTTATGTGTTTAAAAATTGTTTTTAATAGTAGTAAAAAACATAAAATATATTTATTAATTGCAACTACATTTTACTCCATATACGTTAGTGTAAACTATAAATTTATAACGCTATCGAACAAATAAAAATTATTCTATCGTTTAGGATGTAAAACCCTAACCTGGCAACACTTTCTTATATTTGTGTGTATATCATAAAAAATTGTGTCACCAATACAAACACAATTGACATGCTATGCGTGTATATGCATGTTTAAGAATTTCCCAACAGTTCCAAATTGATGGACTGTTTCCCAGTTGGTAAAATGTCTGAAGATTTCAAGATAAACTTCTGATTAGAGTAGGTTAATAATCGCTTTTACCTCAGCAATGAGCCAGCACTTCCATATTACGAAGTAATTTATTAACCAAAAAGTACATTTTTAAATCGCTGCTCATTTTGTCATCATGGAACTGTTGGGTATTTTTTACTAAAATATACGAGTTATTTATGAATGCACAAGAACAAAACTTCGTCAAAATATTACGAAAGCAGCTACAAGTGAGTTATCTAAAGATTCGTAACTTAGTACTTTAAAGTACTCTAAAGTTAACTAAAAAATACTCTAAAATCTTAAAGAGCGGTACCTTATTTTAACGTACCGTTCTTTTTTATTGTGTCTTTGTGTACCTAACTTTGTTTCCGACTTAGTTAGGTACCTAAAAAATAAATAACTTTTGTGTGTGCGTAAGTTCAGTACAATCTAATAAGGTACTGTTTTTTTTCGAACTATGTTCTTAAATAAGCGTCCAATCGAGAAAATACTTGATTTTTGTGATCATTTTGATTTTTTTTATGAAAAACCTAAAATTGGCTGTAGTTTCTTAAATAAGCGTCCAATCGAGAAAATACTTGATTTTTGTGATCATTTTGATTTTTTTGTATGAAAAACCTAAAATTGGCTGTAGTTTCTTAAATAAGCGTCCAATCGAGAAAATACTTGATTTTTGTGATCATTTTGATTTTTTTTTGTATGGAAAACCTAAAATTGGCTGTAGTTTCTTAAATAAGCGTCCAATCGAGAAAATACTTGATTTTTGTGATCATTTTGATTTTTTTTATGAAAAACTTAAAAATGGCTGTAGTTTCTTAAATAAGCGTCCAATCGAGAAAATACTTGATTTTTGCGATCATTTTGATTTTTTGTATGAAAAACCTAAAATTGGCTGTAGTTTCTTAAATAAGCGTCCAATCGAGAAAATACTTGATTTTTGTGATCATTTTGATTTTTTGTATGAAAAACCTAAAATTGGCTGTAGTTTCTTAAATAAGCGTCCAATCGAGAAAATACTTGATTTTTGTAATCATTTTAATTTTTTTGTATGAAAAACCTAAAATTGGCTGTAGTTTCTTAAATAAGCGTCCAATCGAGAAAATACTTGATTTTTGTGATCATTTTGATTTTTTTTTGAAAAACCTAAAATTGGCTGTAGTTTCTTAAATAAGCGTCCAATCGAGAAAATACTTGATTTTTGTGATCATTTTGATTTTTTGTATGAAAAACTTAAAATTGGCTGTAGTTTCTTAAATAAGCGTCCAATCGAGAAAATACTTGGTTTTTGTGATCATTTTGATTTTTTTGTATGAAAAACTTAAAAATGGCTGTAGTTTCTTAAATAAGCGTCCAATCGAGAAAATACTTGATTTTTGTGATATGATATATTTTTTTATATGAAAAACTTAAAATTGGCTGTTGTTTTGGCAAACACAAACTAATTTTTAAGATGTCAATTTACACAAAATTATCCTCCATTTGTCACTCCAAAGGCTTAAATTGCTAAATTTCATTTTCTTTATTACACATTTATTTATTTTTACTGCTCTCCAGGATCGTGTGGTAAGTTTTATTATAATAATTACTATAAAATTTATAAATACTTTAATCTTTCTCTATTTAATCTCATAAGGACTTACATGAAAAAAGGGTAAGTAATCTAAAATTTGCCAGATTTCTTTACTTACTAAAGCTTCTTTACATGCTCTCTACTCCTGACACAGTTACTCAAAAAATCCCAAACCTATTACATCGAAACACTTTCCAAACGTTATCCCGAAAACCTATTCCTACCCAATTGTCCCACTAGTCCTGAATTTGTTTCCCTCTATTATACCCATAAGGATACGTCTGCTAGCCCAAATGATGATGATGCCGCTGAGGGTAGTGTACATTTAACACCCGAAGAGGTGGTGATTAATGTAGCTACCGACATCTTGCAACGTCTTCCCAAAGATTTTGATCGTGATGCCGCTTTATATCGTTATCCCACCAGCTATCATCAGAGTATGAATACAGTTTTGGTGCAGGAAATGGTGCGTTTTAATGTTCTGCTGGGGACAATACGTTCTAGTTTGATAACTTTACGCAAGGCTATTAAGGGTAAGTACTTATTTATGGGTTACACTCTGTTTCACTAAAAAAAAATCGGGAAACGACCTATAACGATCCTATAGAGTAGAAATCGTACGAAAAAATTTCAGAAATACTTACAAATTAAAGAGTTATACGCAAAAAAACGATTTTAACAAGGTTCGTCTACATATCGATCCATAGCTTAACATATTTGTATCCGATTTTAAGATTTTTAACAGCAAATGAAAGGGAACAGGTTGCGCTTTATAATGGCATATAATTTGTTAATCAAAAGTTTATATTTTGTTAAGAATATCTCAAATAAAAACAAAATTTTTACACTTTTTTGACTTTAGTAGCTTTTCATGAAAGCATATATATGAAAGCTTATATAAGTTTATATCAATTTAACAAGAGAATTTAGTTGATTTAATTTTTAAATCAGACGAAAAACCTAAAAGTTATTAAGCTTTCATAAACCGACTTGGTCATATACTAAAGGGTGTTTAAATTGTAAGGGTCAATTGGCTGCCAAGATCATGTGATTTGACATCGTTCGACTTTTTTCTTTGGGATTATTTGAAAGAAAAGATGTACGTCGATAAGCCAGCAACAATTCAAGAGCACTTTAACGGCATAGAACCTCCAACATGCCTCAGGGTCATCGAAAATTTAGACCATCGGATGGAGGTGTGCCGCCGTGGTCGCGGCACCCATTTGGCCGATATTTTGTTCCAGACATAATTGAGTAATACCAATATATCATAATAAAATAAAATTACAATAATTTCCTAAATAGTTTGTGTTTAATTCAAAATCAACATCGGCCATTGAAATTTAACCACCCACATACGAACATGGCAACATTTTTACCAGAAATTAATCGCAATCGAAAAATTTCAACTTTAGAAAAAGTTAAATAACTTTTGTAAATTTAAATCGATATCAAGAGGTAATATCTCTTTTTGTTTCTATATAGAGCTAGCTTCAAAAGACTGTATAACGAGGGTTTATATTCAAAAAGTGCTATCTACAAATTCACAATTTTTTAGAGCAAAAAAACTGTTTTTGTCATTATTTATAAGATAAGGAAATAAGCTTTGTTTTACAATAACATACAGATTGGGGCTAAGATCTTGTAAAAATTAAGTTTTTTTTCTTAACTCCTTATATTTTCGCTTCTATAGTAGATAGCACTTTTAACGAGTTAAAATTTTATAGTTTCAAAAAGGAAAATATAAAAGATAACGAAAATTGAGGCTTTTAACAAAATATCAAGAATTTTAATTAAAATAATAAGTTTTTTGAATAAAATAAGATTTATTATAAATTTATTAATAGAATTCAAGGTATTCTCTTTTTTATATGACCTTTATTTACAATCTGTTAAGGTCAAAGGCCGAGTATATTTTAGAAATCCATGATTACAGTACATTGTAAAAAATGTTTTAAAATTATTTTTTTTTTCTTAAAATTTATATGACATATGACAGTTAAGCCAAGGAACACGCTTTCATTAAAAACCATTTTGGTCGAAAATGTAGTTAGCACTTTTTGAATATAAAGCGTCGATTAACAAAATAGGTTTTTATAGAAAAAAGTTTGAAAAATTGCTTTCGAATTTTAAAGATTTTAAAAATTTTAATAAATAGCGAAACTTTTTATAAAAACTTACCTTATTTCTAACAAGTAAGATTGTTATATTCGGCTGTGCCGAATCTTCTATACCCACCATCAAATTGTGTTAAATTTAGAAACATATCTCATATATCTACAAGTATGCAGCTAATTCAAAATCTGGACCAAAACTGAAAAAAACCGCTAAGCTAATTGGTATTGTTGGTAAAACCTTTGGACTATATTCGGTTGCCGTAGCTCTATAGTTCAACATTTAAAAATATTTTAGTGGTTTCCCCAGTATTTACTTTGATCAAAATTCGGTCTCATAACCGGGTATAGTTTTACATTAATAAGTTGTTAAATACTTTTCGTTGTGCTTAATATGTAGTTAGGCTAAGCACGTTAATAGTAATACGGCAGGTCCATATATTTGGTTAGGAGTTCCTAACGACTTCATCTGGGCTGAACATTGATTGATGCCTATCTAATTTCATAGGTGCAATCTTAATATAATGAATGTACCTCCAAATCTTTTTGATTGTAGATATAAAAAGGGGATGTTATATATATATAAGAATTATGGCCAAATGTTGACCGATTGTAACAAAATTTTACACACTGGCTGGTATATTTATAGAGATTATTCTTGCAAAATTTAGTGGCCATAGCTATCATAGTTTCTAATTTAATAGCTTTTAACTGGCCTTTGCTAAAATTTTTGGTTTCCGTGAGTGTTTTTTATTTGAAAGCTAAAGTCAAATATGGACTGATTCCTATAAAATTTGATAAACTGATCAAAAATTGCATAAAACTTCCCTATTTCAAATTTAATCATCATAGCTATTACAATTTTATTCAATTTATCAGCATTAATGTGTTTCCCGGGGCGGGGTTATATGGGAGCTCTAACTAAATTTGAACCGATTTTGTCCATTTTCAACACACATCTTTTTCAAGATGTCCAAAATACTTTTGTTTAATTTTGTCCTCTAGCTCTTTTCGTTAAGGCGCTATCGTGCTTTTATCTGACGGACAGACGGACATAAACAACCTTTTCTTTATGTATTTTTGTGTTTCCATAAGTTTTTTAATGGGAGATATGGTCAAATGGTGACCGATTGTGACGAAATTTTGCACACTGGCTGGCATTGACATAAGACTTCCTTGTGCTTAATTTAGTCTTACTAGCTCTTGTAGTTAAGAAGCTATCACGATTTTATCTTTTTGAATTTTCGTAAGTTTTTTATATGGGAGCTAGGTCAAATAGTGACCGATTGTGACAAAATTTTGCACACTGGCTGGCATTGATATAAGACTTTCTTGTGCCAAATTTAGTGGTTATATCTGTTATACTTTTATATTTATTGGCATTTAAGTGTATTTTGGGTGAAATTTAGCCTGTTTTCGTAAGTTTTTTGTATGGGAGCTATGGCTAAATGTGAACCGATTTCGATGAAATTTTACATGCTGCCTAGTGCTTATCTAAAACTTCTAGATACCAAATTTTGTCATCATAACTGTCATTGTCATTTATTAGGAAATAAGCGATTAGCCTAGACGAGGTTATACGGGAGCTATGGCCAAATGCTAACCGATTTTGCCCAATTTCAATACCAAAATTTTCTCATAGATAAAGAATCTTTTTGCTAAGTTTCAGTTAGCTAGCTCTTTTCGTTTAGATGTTATCGTGATTTCAACAGACAGACAGACAGACGGACAGACGGACATAGCTCAATTGTCTTAGAATTTCATAAGGATTCAGAATATATATCGTTTTTGATTTTTGAACCAATATTAAGGAAATTACAAACGGAATGACAATCTCAATATACCCCCCATTCTTTTTGATGGTGGGTATAAAAAGGGGATGTTATATACATACGAATTATAGCCAAATGTTGACCGATTTTACACACTGGCTGGTATATTTATAGAGCTTATTCTTGCAGAATTTAGTGGCCATAGCTATTATAGTTTCTAATTTAATAGCTTTTAACTGGCCTTTGCTAAAATTTTTGGTTACCGTGAGTGTTTTTTATTTGAAAGCTAAAGTCAAATATGGACTGATTCCTATAAAATTTGATATACTGATCAAAAATTGCATAAAACTTCCCTATTTTAAATTTAATCGTCATAGCTATTACAATTGTATTCAATTTATCAGCATTAATGTGTTTCCCGGGGCGAGGTTATACGGGAGCTATGGCCAAATGCTAACCGATTTTGCCCAATTTCAATACCAAAATTTTCTCATAGATAAAGAATCTTTTTGCTAAGTTTCAGTTAGCTAGCTCTTTTCGTTTAGATGTTATCGTGATTTCAACAGACAGACAGACAGACGGACAGACGGACATAGCTCAATTGTCTTAGAATTTCATAAGGATTCAGAATATATATCGTTTTTGATTTTTGAACCAATATTAAGGAAATTACAAACGGAATGACAATCTCAATATACCCCCCATTCTTTTTGATGGTGGGTATAAAAAGGGGATGTTATATACATACGAATTATAGCCAAATGTTGACCGATTTTACACACTGGCTGGTATATTTATAGAGCTTATTCTTGCAGAATTTAGTGGCCATAGCTATTATAGTTTCTAATTTAATAGCTTTTAACTGGCCTTTGCTAAAATTTTTGGTTACCGTGAGTGTTTTTTATTTGAAAGCTAAAGTCAAATATGGACTGATTCCTATAAAATTTGATATACTGATCAAAAATTGCATAAAACTTCCCTATTTTAAATTTAATCGTCATAGCTATTACAATTGTATTCAATTTATCAGCATTAATGTGTTTCCCGGGGCGGGGTTATATGGGAGCTCTAATGAAATATGAACCGATTTTGTCCATTTTCAACACACACCTTTTTCAAGATATCCAAAATACTTTTGTAAAATTTTCTCCCTGTACCTCTTTTCGTTAAGGCGCTATCGTGCTTTAATCTGACGGACAGACGGACATAAACAACCTTTTCTTTATGTATTTTTGTATTTCCATAAGTTTTTTATATGGGAGCTATGGTCAAATAGTGACCGATTGTGACAAAATTTTGCATACTGGCTCGCATTGACATAAGAATTCCTTGTGCTTAATTTAGTCTTAAATCCTAAATCCCCTTTTCTTTTTGAATTTTTGTATTTCCGTAAGTTTTTTATATGGGAGCTAGGTCAAATGGTGACCGATTGCGACAAAAGTTTGCACACTGGCTGGCATTGATATAAGACTTTCTTGTGCCAAATTTAGTGGTTATATCTGTTGTACTTAGATTTAGATTTATTGGCATTTAAGTGTATTTTAGGTGAAATTTAGGCTGTTTTCGTAAGTTTTTTTGTATGGGAGCTATGACTAAATGTGAATTAATTTTGATGAAATTTTATACGCTGCCTAGGGCTAATGTAAAACTTCTATATACCAAATTCATCATCCATCATCATAACTGCTATAATTTGTCATTTATTAACAAATAAGCGATTATCCTAGACGAGGTTATGCGGGAGCTATGGTCAAATGTAAACCGATTTTGCCTAATTTCAATACCAAAATTTTCTCAGAGATGAAATATATTTTTACTAAGTTTCAGTGAGCTAGCTTTTTCGTTTAGGCGTTATCGTGATTTCAACAGACAGACAGACGGACATCGCTCAATCGTCTTAGAATTTCATAAGGATTCAGAATATATATCGTTTTTGGTTTTTGAGCCAATATTAAGGAAATTACAAACCGAATGACATTCTCAATATACCCCCCATTCTTTTTGATGGTGGGTATAAAAATATAAGCATACAGCCTGTAAAAGCTTGATCCCTTGACTTTCCAAAACTGTTTAAAATTTTAAAATCGCCCTGCAAATGTGAGAGTAGAAGATACTAAAGTACTACGACATACCCGAAAACAGTTTTTTGGAAATATCTCAAAATTTTTAACGTTTTTCCAAGGTCTATAACCTTCACTAGGTCGCTTTCCAAGTTTTTACAAAAGTTGCTCATTTGTAACACCGCACTATGGCATTTCTGCTGTAAAAAAGTCATTTTTTAAACACGGCTTTTGAAAAATCTAATGATGCATTTCTATAGATAAGAGTTTAGATATTCAAGATCAATAATTGTTTTTAAGAAAAAGTTATATTATGTCTTATAAAAAAGGCATTCTAAAACGAAAAGTGATGAAATTTTTCATTAAACTCATGCATCGAATAAAGTTTCACAGCTTTAATCTTGATGTTGATTTAATTAAGTTACAGAATCTTGGTTTCAGTCTGCAGAAGACAATTATTTAATCTCGTATGTAGTTAAGAAGATATCAGGAAATCAAAAAAGCTCTACAAAATTCATTATTTTCACTTGTTTTGAACAAAAACTAAGTTAGCTCGATTTTACTCGGTGCTCCCACCATAACCAAGTGGAAGGCGAAAGTCTCTTCCTTAGATTGAGTGAAAAAAATTCACCGAAATTTACCGATCGTAGAATAAAGTTCAAAATTTTCTGAAAAAAAGTCATGTAAATTGTTACACATAATTTAAGCAAAAAGTGTTGCAGTCGTTTAGGCTTAACTCTTTAATCAAATTGAATTTAAGTGTAAGTTCCGTATGAGTCGACGTATTTCAATCAAAATTAGTAGAGCTCTTTTCTGGGTCTACAAATAGATGTATGCCGAATTTCATCGAATTCTGTTGAGAATTACGACTTATATTGAGAAGAAAAATAAGTGAAAACAAGTAAGAAAGTGCTATAGTCGGTCAAGCCCGACCATAAGATTCCCTTCACCACTTAAGTCAAAGGTGTTCTTTTTCCTGTATAAAAACAAATATTTGCAAAATTTTGCCATCATACAAACATTTTCTCAAAACTTATATATTTAAGCTGTTTCCGTCATTTGGACTTATATGAGAGCTAGGGTCAAATGTGGACCGATTATCTCGAAATTTGGCAAGTTGATTACAGTTGTTACATAATAAATAATGCAAGCCAAAAATAAACTTAAAATTCTCATTATCTTAGGATTTACAAGCGTTTTAGTGATTTTTGTCTCATTTAGGGCGTTTTGATAGAAGAGTTTGTACTTATAATACCCTTTCCACCTATGGTGTGGTAAAGGATGTAATAGGCATCAAAGCAGGTACCTCAAGTCGAGTCTTCGGTTTTCAACCAAAATTGGCTGAGCTCTTTGTTGGATAAACAAACAGGCGTGTGCCAAATTCACATATTACCTAGCGCTATTTTCGCAGAATTGTTACCCCCTTCCCCCAGTGTAATATATTTTAATAGAAATAATAGAATAATACCTCTACCGTAACAAAAGTCATAGCCCCTCCCCCCTAAGAGCGTTACGTTATATATGAACATCCCCTTATGCATTGAGAATAATAATAAGTAAAAAATGGGGCTGCAAGGCAGGCATTTTAAGGAGTCAAGGGAAGAAGTCAACAGATTTCAACCGAAATAAGTAGACCTCTTTTTAAGTCAACTTATAAACGTGTGTCGAATTTCATCAAATTCGTTTAAGAATTGCGAATTGTACATCTGAAAGAAAAATAGGTGAAAAATGGGAGTCACTTCGATGTATGAAGAAACACTACTGTGCACAGTGTTATTGATTGTATACGTGAAATATTTTTATTAAAAAACACGCATAAAGAAAATATAGTTACAAAATGAAAAGAATATCAAAATAACAAAATTATATTTATATTTAATTATCAGCTTAATCTTCATCGCCTTCTTCATGTTCTTTGTCTGCTGAAAGGTTAAAGGCTGAAGCCATAGGCACTGAATATTGTACATTTGGATCATATGAAAATTGTACTTGCATTACGCCTCCATTATCATCTTTTGCATCTACGGGTTCATTTTCAAAAGCTATCTCTTGAGGCTCTTTGGTGTCTACGGTTTCAGTCTCAAAAACTATGTCTTGAGGCTCTTTTGTTTTAACGGGTTCAGTCTCGAAAACTATCTCTGGAGGCTCTTTTGTATCCACGGGTTCAGTCTCGAAAATTGTTTCTTGAGGCTCTTTTGTATCTACGGGTTCACTCTCGAAAACTATCTCTTGAAAACCTTCATTAAATTCATTTTCTGTTTTTTGGGATTCTAATTTTTCAATATCAAGTTTTTCTTCCACTTTAAGCTCCTCTTCGACTTTAAGCTCTTCTTCGACTTCGACATCAGTTTCTCTTTCATTCTCGACCTCTTCTTCCTTTTCCAAAAACTCCTCAATACCGCCGTAGCCTGATAAATTTTCCAGTTCAAAAGAAGTTATTTCATTCTTAGTTTCAAATTCTTCCTGACATTCCTCTGAAATATTTTGTTCCTCTAATTCCCTAAGTTCTTCCGAGGAAGTTTGAGTAAAATTTGGCGCGCTAATAAAATTTAAGACACTAGCAAATTCATGAGTACTGGGTACTAAATGTACAACATGTGGCTCTGGTTGCGGTTGAGATTCCACATATTTGCCTGAATGTAAGAGCAAACGATCGGCTGATATTTTGTCAGTATCTAAAAGTAACAACTTTTCATCTGTTTCTAAAGCTTTTGTTATATAAGATATATTTTCAGCTGCTGCACCCAGTCGTTGAAGCTTTAAACCCTTTTCGCCACTTGGCCGTTCGTTTTCATCTGAATCCTGTGGTATTATTAAATCATGGTCCGAGATCAATAAATCGATATGTGATTCCTTAGAGGGTATTTCAGAAGGTTCTGTCATTTCTACATCTATAATGGGGCCCCTTATAACGGCATTATCAAAAACATCATCCAATAGATCACGAACATTTTCAAAAGCTATACGCTCTTCGGGGGTATGCCAACGTCTACCGGGTACTGCATAACGTATGCACTTTCGTATGATAGCCTTAGCTTCTTTCATGGCAAGAGTGCAGCTACAGAATTCTGAACAGTCCGAACTACATTCGGGAGAACGGAGATAAAGATCATTGTCTATAATACGATCTACTAAATCACTGGTTATGCTATGAGAGATATCAAAAGGCAGCAGATCGTTAAGGACCTGCTCCATTATAACATCATTGAGGATATAATCTATACAGGCATCTCTTTCTAAACGATCTAATAACTTCTCCTTATCGGGTATGACGATATCTTTGAGAGCAAGACGTAGAGTTTTATAGTTAAAGGGATTCTGTACCTTCCGGAAGGACTCTAACCAACCAGAAATTTCCTTATCCAATTCTTTAGCTATAGAGCTAACATGTTGCTCTGCTTTTTGTTCAGCATAATCATGGATCTCAGTATCCAAAATAGAGCTCAAGAATTCATTTGCAACTTCTTGATTCGCTTGGTTACATTCTTTGTAAATGCTATTGTACTCGGAACGCATAAAATTCTCCTTTTGCCTCAGACCCCCCTCGGCTGCCTCACGATGCCATCTCTCGCGCTTGGCCATCATTGAAATGAAGTGAAGTTTACGCTGTTCCCTCGTGCGTCCCATTTCTTCACTCAAGAAACGCATTAGCCAACCAATAGTGTTGCCCTCGTGGGAGTTAATTAAGATTTCTAATTCTTCGGCCACCATTTCATTTTGCAACATTTCCAGTCTTAATTTTTCTTCAAGTTTTTCTTTGGCCACTGCTTCCATGTACTCGGTGGCATCATATTCTTCTTGTGGGATTTCAGAGCTAGGTTTAAGTAAATCCTCTTGAGTATCTCGTTCGTAAGAAATTTCATCGGTCATAGGCGTTTGAACCTCTGAGGTAATCTCCTCGAATCCTAGTATTTTTGTAGTTTTTTCTTTTAGGCATTTCGGAGTATATTTTTGTTTTCGTGATATAACTCGTAGAGTCTGAAATTAAAAAAAAAAAAAAAAAAATATCGTGTTATACAAAATCTACAAACAAATTCTACAGTCGTTAACAAATTTTAGATAGAACAGCCACTGTCTGCTGTCTCAAATCTGTGGCTTGGTGCTAAAAGGGCCAATGTCAAAAAAAGGAGTTTTGAGGAAATTTGATTAATAGCTTTTATTTTCCATAAGACGCCTTATAGATCTGTTCTGAGTTAAGTTAGAGATAAGCTATTGGAGCCACCTAAAAGAGAGTAAAGAAGAGAATCTAATTGGCCTTTTTAGCACCAATCCACAGATATAAAGACTATTAATCGCGTTACATATACTGCTTTATACAAGTATAGGGTTTTTCAACAGGGACGCTAGAAAACTACAGCGGCAGGGATACCAGACGACGCCATATTTCCTGCTGCTCTTTTGACATTTCCTTCAGTAAGGTTCGCCATTTCACAATGGAAAGATATAAGTACGTGTCAACAACGGGTCGAAATTATTAAAATTTACTACCAAAATTTGGAGTCAGTGGCCTCAACGTTAAGAGAAAAATCATTTACGGCGATGAGGCTCAATTCTTGTTGAATGACTTCGGCAATAAACATAATATGCGTTATTGGTCAGGCAGCAATCTACATGTACTCCATTTGTCATCATTGCATCCCGAAAAATTACGGTTTGGTGTGGTTTATAGACAGGCGGCGTCATTGGGCCGTACTTCTTCCATGATGATCAAGACCGGCACGTTACTGTGAATGGGAATCGCTACAGTTCAATGATAACCGAATATTTTGGGCTCCAATTATATGATATAGACTTGGAGGACATGTGGCGCCACACAGCGAATGTCACAATCAAATTATTGAAAATCAAGTTTAGAGAACGCGTTATTTCACGAAATGGTCCAGTCAATTGGTCGCCTCAGTAGTGCGATTTGACGCCGTTAGACTATTTCCTGTAGGACTACGTCAAGTCTATGGTCTATGCCGACAAGCCAGCTACGATTGATGAACTTCGTACGAATATCGAACATAAAATTGCAGCAGTATCGGCCAATTTATGCCTGAAAATTGTCGAAAATTGGGTTCAGCGTCTGGACTTTCGCAAGCGAAGAAGTAAAGAATTTCATTGATATCCAAAGCCGTAGCCTTTTGTAGTGCTCTTATTGAAAAACCCTTTGCTATCGTCTTAGACAAGGACCAAAGTCTTATACAAAAACAATTTTCTTACATGAGTTTACTTTTAATCAGGGACCGTAACTATTATAGCTTTAATCTTAAAAGTTAGAAAATAAGAATAATTTTTTTACTTTTACTTTTTGGAGCAAAAATAAGTTCATTTTTAATTTAATTTTTACGAGCAAAAATAACAGTTATTTTCGACTTTTATTTTTTCGAGCAGAAATAAAAGTTATTTTTGACTTTTAATTTTTTAAGCAGAAATAAAAGTTATATTTTCACATTTATTTTTTCAAGAAGAAATAAAAGTTATTTTTTTTTAGTTTTATTTTTTAGGATCGAAATAACAGTTATTTTTGGATTTTATTTTTTCGAGCAAAAATATTTTTTGTCCTTTATTTTTTTCGGGTGGAAGTAGTAGGAAGTAACAGTTATTATACCCTTAACCACCATAGGTGGAAAGGGTATTATAAGTTTGTGCTGATGTAGATATTAGAAAGTAGTAGATAGGCTTAGAATCACTTTCTGAGTCGATTAAGCTATGTCAGTCAGTTCGTCCGTCCGTCCCCCATATAAACCATGTAATAAAACTACAATTCTAAGGATAATTTGATGACATTTGGCACAAATTATTTTATTTTTGATAGTGGGAAAATGGCAATTCAAATTCGTTAAAATCGCTCCATTATTTATGGTACATCCCGTAGGTCCCACTTCCCAGAATTGGTATTTTGGCAACAAATATCAATATTTTTTATGAAATTTAAAACAAATACTGCTTATGTAAACAAAAACCACTGTACCAAATTTCGTTGAAATCGGTCCACATTTGACTATAGCTCCCATACCAACTCTTCTGTCAAAACGCACTAAATGAGACAAAAATCTCAAAATGCTCATAAATCAGAAGATAATAAGAATTTTGAGTTTAATCAATTTGTAATCAATTTGCCAAATTTCGAGATAATCGGTCCACATTTGGCCTTAGCTCTCATATAAGTCCAAATGACGGAAAAAGCTTAAATGTATAAGTTTTGAGAAAATGTTTGTATAATGGCAAAAATTTAGCAAATATTTGTCTTTATACAGTAAAAAGAACAACTTTGACCTTAGTGGTGAAGGGTATCGTGTGGTCGGACTTAACAGACTATACCACTTTCTTACTTGTTTTTGAATTTCTTGTGGTTTCTTTTTTGAATCAAAAATTCTAAAAATAACAGTTATTTTCGGTCCCTGCTTTTAATACATACTTACCCTTAAACTTTCATACAACTTCCGCAAATTGACCTCCGAACAGAAATTATATTCAACCTCTTTTAAAACCGTCTTCGGCTTAGACCATTCTCTTAGCTTAGCATATGGACACTTAAGATTCTTGGGACCCATTTTAACCGCCGTCTTTTCCAAATCGTCCATACGCATGTCGAACCCCTTTTTGAAGGCTGTAAAATGTCTACGACTCGGATTGACACCATAACGCATTTTGGGAGCATAGAATTCAGAACCGGGATCACCCAACTCTTGAGTTATATGTTCTTTACGCCACATTCTAGGCTCCTTATTGCGTTTTATTTCCAAACGCCTCAAAGCTCTATTATACTCAATTTCATTCTTCGCCAGAGCAGCCCTTCTTTTGGCCTCTATAGTTTCACAACTTTTCTCAATTCGTGTTTTCGAGGCTTTATGCATTTCTTGCTCTCTCTTGTCAAACATTCGTATCAATAATTCCAATCGAAACATTTGACATTCTTGTATATATTCCTCGCGTTCAATCCAATGTTCCCATTCGAAAGCTTCCAGAACATGAGCATGTTCTTGCAGCTTAGCCTGCTCTCTAGCCTCCAGCACTTGCCGGCGAAAATTTTCTTTCAAAGCTTTTGCAAAGGCCCAACGCTTGCGCGATCTCTCTAATACCTCAACTTCGTAAAGACCTGGAGGACCATCTCCGGGCAGTATAGTGGGCAATTTAAATAATTCTAAAGTTTCCAATTCCTGTGTATCATTTGAAACTCCCGGTAAATAGGGTAAAGTTTGAGCAGAAGACTCCCTGTGAAATTAAGAAGAAGAAAAAAAATATCTTAATAGATTTATTTTTCAAATATTACAACCCACCCCATCTAATAAATTTTAATGGTTCTTTATGTCTTTACCCTATTATTCTATTCTATTCATATTTAAAAGCATAATTTCCTCTTGACTGCATTTTGGCTTATGACATTAGCAACCTCATGAATATCTCTGAAATCATCATCATCATTATTATTTA
This sequence comes from Stomorhina lunata, assembly GCA_933228675.1. Classification (NCBI taxonomy): domain Eukaryota; kingdom Metazoa; phylum Arthropoda; class Insecta; order Diptera; family Rhiniidae; genus Stomorhina; species Stomorhina lunata. The sequence continues at coordinate 86,302,632 of OW121741.1, read as the reverse complement.
TTACACAAAGAGTTTGGAGTTGGGTAACTACCTACAATAAATACTATTAGCTTTAAGCTTTAAGGGAGCATCAGTCACATTACATTATATTGTTTTTATCTGGCTAATTATATAGATTCATTCACACTGTGCTACAAGTTTTTTAACAGGGACGCTACAAAAGTACAACGACAGGGACGGCAGACGACGCCATATTTCTTGCTGCTCTTTTGACATTTCTCTTCAGTAGAGTTTGCCAGTTCACGATGGAAAGATATACGAGCCAACAACGAGTCGAAATTATTAAAATTTACTACCGAAACTCGGAGTCAGTGGCCTCAACATTAAGAGCGCGAATCATCTTCAGCGATGAGGCTCAGTTCTGGCTGAATGACTTCGTCAATAAACATAATATGCATTATTGGTCAGACAGCAATCCCCACGTACTCCATGAGTCATCATTGCATTCCGAAAAGATTACGGTGTGGTGCAGCTTACAGGCCGGCGGCGTTATTGGGCCATATTTCTTCCGTGATGATCAAGACGGGCAAGTTACTGTGAATGGGAATCGCTACCGTTCTATGATAGCCGAATATTTTTTGCCCCAGTTGGATGATGTGGACTTGGAGGATATGTGGTTCCAATAGTATGGCGCCACATGCCACACAGCGAATGTCACAATCAATTTATTGAAAACTTAGTTTGGAGAATGTGTATCTCACGAAATCGTTCAGTCGATTGGCCGCTTCGGCCGTGAGATTTGACGCCGTTAGGCTATTTTCTGTGGCGTACGTCTATGATCAAAGCCAGCGACGATTGATGAACTTCGTACGAATATCGAACGTGAAATTGAAGCAGTATCGGCCAATTTTTACTTGGAAATCGTCGAAAATTGGATTTAGCGTCTGGATTTCTGCAAGCGTGCCCTTGGTGACCATGCAAAATAAAACGAGTTCCATGCATAATGGCATCAAACTTGCTTTAACAGGAATTAAGAATTTCATTGATATCCAAAAGAGTTTTTGTTTTATTTAAAAAAACTTTTGAACCGCTCTTGTTAAAAAACCCTTTATATGAACGAATACTGTTTTCTCGGAGTTTCCGGAAATGCTCTTTGTACATATACAATTTATATTTATACCCTTCCCAACCATAGGTGGAAAGGGTATTATAAGTTTGTGCTGATGTATGTAATGCATAGATATATTTGTCTTAGACCCACCTTTTAGTATACCAATAGGCTTAGAATCACTTTCTGAGTCCGATGGCCGTCCGTCCGTCTGGCTGGCTGGACCCCCATGCAAACCATGTAATCAAAGTACAGGTCGCAATTCTAAAGATAAGTTGATGAAATTTGGAAAATATAATTTTGATAATGGGACCATGGCTATTGAAATTCGTCAAAATGGGTCCATTATTAATGGTACCTCCCATAGGTCCCACTTCCCGGAATATAAATATTGGCCACAAATGTAAATATTTTTTCATAAAATTGAAAACAAATACTGCTTATGTAAATTAAAATCACTGTACCAAATTTCGTTGAAATCGGTCCACATTTTACCATATCTCCCATGCAAACTCTTCCTTAAAAACGCACTAAATGAGACAAAAGTCACTAAAACGCTCGTAAATCTAAAGATAATGAGAATTTTGAGTGGAGACATTTTTTGATTCTTACGTAATTGGTCGACTACAATTTTGTCCAAAGTTCGGTATTCGGTGAATAAGTGATGAACAGAGTGTAGATTTAATTTGTTTGTGGATGTAGAGATTTCGCGCAACTGCTTCGGCTATAAAATTCCCGAAAACTTAAAACTGGTTGAATGCAGTTTCCAAATGCGATTAGTCATGAAATTTTTAAAATTCAAATCGTTCAAGAACTGAAAAAAGTGACTTAGATTTATAGAAACATTTTTGTAAAACGATATAGGAACGGTCCGAAGTTCCGAAGTCCGAAGTTCGATCCCTGGCCAGACCCACTTGAAAAAAATAAATTTTTAAAAAAGCGGCGGTTCACCTTATAACTTAGCTAGCCACTGATTATTGAGTATTAGGCTATGTAAAACTTCTCTAACTAATGCATCTGCCGTTCGGAGTTGGAGTTAAAACGTAGGTCCCTTTCAATGAGTCTAAAAATAGAATCGGATACAGCTCTTTGTCTGAGAGAAGTACCACTTGTTCCAATTGGAATGTTGTCGTGGAATTATATTATATAGAAGCGTTTTCGCACTGTACATCCCATTTTGGAGCGACTAGGCTTATTTTCACTTATGTTCACGTCAACGTCAACAAGCAAAACTGCCGTTGCTGGTCCGCAAGAATCTACACATGAGATAATTGGACCGGTTTTGTTCCTTAGTTCTGAAAACTCGGCGGCGAATGTCAATGGTGAAAATTGTTGATGCAAGATTTTTGCTATACCTGCGAGTTCATTCATCGTGCTCTTAACACGCGTAGTTTCTACAGAATGGGGCTACTACACACATAGAAAGAGCTTCGATAAATTTGCTTCTAAAAAAATTCACACCAAAAACTGCTTAGTAGCCGTGGGGACATTCCATGGCCTGTGAGTCGAACGATCTAAATCCCATTAATGTTTTCTATGGGGTTACGAGGTTATGAGGTTATATAATGACAATCCCTAATCTTTTGTGGCTTTAAAGGAAAAGATTCGTTGAGAAATAAGGTCAATTAAACCAAGTCTATAGCAGCATGTGGAGCAGAATACAAGACTCGAATAGGTATTTTAAAATATCGAGATAGCAAAATCATAAAATTGTTTATTTTGAAATATTGAATATTTTTATGTAGCACAGTGTCATCCTTTAACTTTAATTGTGTTTTTTGAATTTAAAAGAAGTTCTTATCATAAATGACGAAGGAAATGACAACGACCAATCTCGTTATCATCATCATGATAATAATAAAAGCTTTGCTTTTATCATTCCTAAGGGTATATAAACCCTAAAAATTCTACTAAACGCTTAATGAGTTACTTTTCTAGGAAAAAAACTCCTAACGAAATCTTTATCAAATTTAACTAGAACTGAACTAGAGCTGCACAAGAATTGAACTAGAACTGAACTAGAACTGAACAAGAACTGAACTAGAACTGAACTAGAACTGAACTAGAACTGAACTAGAACTGAACTAGAACTGAACTAGAACTGAACTAGAACTGAACTAGAACTGAACTAGAACTGAACTAGAACTGAACTAGAACTGAACTAGAACTGAACTAGAACTGCACTAGAACTGAACTAGAACTTAACTAGAACTGAACTAGAACTGAACTAGAACTGAACTAGAACTGAACTAGAACTGAACTAGAACTGAACTAGAACTGAACTAGAACTGAACTAGAACTGAACTAGAACTGAACTAGAACTGAACCAGAACTGAACTAGAACTGAACTAGAACTGAACTAGAACTGAACTAGAACTGAACTAGAACTGAACTAGAACTGAACTAGAACTGAACTAGAACTGAACTAGAACTGAACTAGAACTGAACTAGAACTGAACTAGAACTGAACTAGAACTGAACTAGAACTGAACTAGAACTGAACTAGAACTGAACTAGAACTGAACTAGAACTGAACTAGAACTGAACTAGAACTGAACTAGAACTGAACTAGAACTGAACTAGAACTGAACTAGAACTGAACTAGAACTGAACTAGAACTAGAACTGAACTAGAACTGAACTAGAACTGAACTAGAACTGAACTAGAACTGAACTAGAACTAAACTAGAACTGAACTAGAACTGAACTAGAACTGAACTAGAACTGAACTAGAACTGAACTAGAACTGAACTAGAACTGAACTAGAACTGAACTAGAACTGAACTAGAACTGAACTAGAACTGAACTAGAACTGAACTAGAACTGAACTAGAACTGAACTAGAACTGAACTAGAACTGAACTAGAACTGAACTAGAACTGAACTAGAACTGAACTAGAACTGAACTAGAACTGAACTAGAACTGAACTAGAACTGAACTAGAACTGAACTAGAACTGAACTAGAACTGAACTAGAACTGAACTAGAACTGAACTAGAACTGAACTAGAACTGAACTAGAACTGAACTAGAACTGAACTAGAACTGAACTAGAACTGAATTAGAACTGAACTAGAACTGAACTAGAACTGAACTAGAACTGAACTAGAACTGAACTAGAACTGAACTAGAACCGAACTAGAACCGAACTAGAACCGAACTAGAACTGAACTAGAATTAAACTAGAACTGAACTAGAACTGAACTAGAACTGAACTAGAACTAAACGAAAACTGAGCTAGTATCTGAACCTGGAATAATACAAATTTCCACTTTCATCCATAATAATTTTTATCAAAACAAAAAATATTATTTATTTGGCATTTAGCCAACATTTCTTCTGCCCTTTATTTACATAGATGTATTGTTACTATATTTGTAGGATATAGAAATACATATATAATTACGTGTTGTATATCTTTCATCGGCAGATTAAATGTTTTATGTTTATAAAAGCATTAAAAACATGTAAGTGTAATAAATCATACATCTTCTCCATCTTTCCCTAAGCGTGTGCCGACAAAGTCTTTAGTTTTTCATTTTTTGTTTCTAAACTTTTATTTGTTTGATAAACTCACCGATAGAGTGTCTGCATGCCACGTGTTCTCTTTTTAATTTTGCTTTGCTGTGGCAGCAACATCGCACAATTCTTATTTGCATCCATTTGCCTGTCGGGGTTCAGTTGCAAATGAATGACATTAAGATCTTTTTTGGGATCAAAGTATTCATAGCCAAGGGGATGCAGTTTACATTGACTGACTGATGGAATAAATCTATCTTTGGGACGCGTGTAACCTGTTTTATAAAAGTAAATTAAAATTTGTTGAAATTATTATTTTTTAGTTCTGTTCTTGTTCTGTTTGTAGTTCTGTTCTAGTTCTGTTCTAGTTCTGTTCTAGTTCTGTTCTAGTTCTGTTCTAGTTCTGTTCTAGTTCTGTTCTAGTTCTGTTCTAGTTCTGTTCTAGTTCTGTTCTAGTTCTGTTCTAGTTCTGTTCTAGTTCTGTTCTAGTTCTGTTCTAGTTCTGTTCTAGTTCTGTTCTAGTTCTGTTCTAGTTCTGTTCTAGTTCTGTTCTAGTTCTGTTCTAGTTCTGTTCTAGTTCTGTTCTAGTTCTGTTCTAGTTCTGTTCTAGTTCTGTTCTAGTTCTGTTCTAGTTCTGTTCTAGTTCTGTTCTAGTTCTGTTCTAGTTCTGTTCTAGTTCTGTTCTAGTTCTGTTCTAGTTCTGTTCTAGTTCTGTTCTAGTTCTGTTCTAGTTCTGTTCTAGTTCTGTTCTAGTTCTGTTCTAGTTCTGTTCTAGTTCTGTTCTAGTTCTGTTCTAGTTCTGTTCTAGTTCTGTTCTAGTTCTGTTCTAGTTCTGTTCTAGTTCTGTTCTAGTTCTGTTCTAGTTCTGTTCTAGTTCTGTTCTAGTTCTGTTCTAGTTCTGTTCTAGTTCTGTTCTAGTTCTGTTCTAGTTCTGTTCTAGTTCTGTTCTAGTTCTGTTCTAGTTCTGTTCTAGTTCTGTTCTAGTTCTGTTCTAGTTCTGTTCTAGTTCTGTTCTAGTTCTGTTCTAGTTCTGTTCTAGTTCTGTTCTAGTTCTGTTCTAGTTCTGTTCTAGTTCTGTTCTAGTTCTGTTCTAGTTCTGTTCTAGTTCTGTTCTAGTTCTGTTCTAGTTCTGTTCTAGTTCTGTTCTAGTTCTGTTCTAGTTCTGTTCTAGTTCTGTTCTAGTTCTGTTCTAGTTCTGTTCTAGTTCTGTTCTAGTTCTGTTCTAGTTCTGTTCTAGTTCTGTTCTAGTTCTGTTCTAGTTCTGTTCTAGTTCTGTTCTAGTTCTGTTCTAGTTCTGTTCTAGTTCTGTTCTAGTTCTGTTCTAGTTCTGTTCTAGTTCTGTTCTAGTTCTGTTCTAGTTCTGTTCTAGTTCTGTTCTAGTTCTGTTCTAGTTCTGTTCTAGTTCTGTTCTAGTTCTGTTCTAGTTCTGTTCTAGTTCTGTTCTAGTTCTGTTCTAGTTCTGTTCTAGTTCTGTTCTAGTTCTGTTCTAGTTCTGTTCTAGTTCTGTTCTAGTTCTGTTCTAGTTCTGTTCTAGTTCTGTTCTAGTTCTGTTCTAGTTCTGTTCTAGTTCTGTTCTAGTTCTGTTCTAGTTCTGTTCTAGTTCTGTTCTAGTTCTGTTCTAGTTCTGTTCTAGTTCTGTTCTAGTTCTGTTCTAGTTCTGTTCTAGTTCTGTTCTAGTTCTGTTCTAGTTCTGTTCTAGTTCTGTTCTAGTTCTGTTCTAGTTCTGTTCTAGTTCTGTTCTAGTTCTGTTCTAGTTCTGTTCTAGTTCTGTTCTAGTTCTGTTCTAGTTCTGTTCTAGTTCTGTTCTAGTTCTGTTCTAGTTCTGTTCTAGTTCTGTTCTAGTTCTAGTGTCTAGTTCTGTTCTAGTTCTGTTCTAGTTCTGTTCTAGTTCTGTTCTAGTTCTGTTCTAGTTCTGTTCTAGTTCTGTTCTAGTTCTGTTCTAGTTCTGTTCTAGTTCTGTTCTAGTTCTGTTCTAGTTCTGTTCTAGTTCTGTTCTAGTTCTGTTCTAGTTCTGTTCTAGTTCTGTTCTAGTTCTGTTCTAGTTCTGTTCTAGTTCTGTTCTAGTTCTGTTCTAGTTCTGTTCTAGTTCTGTTCTAGTTCTGTTCTAGTTCTGTTCTAGTTCTGTTCTAGTTCTGTTCTAGTTCTGTTCTAGTTCTGTTCTAGTTCTGTTCTAGTTCTGTTCTAGTTCTGTTCTAGTTCTGTTCTAGTTCTGTTCTAGTTCTGTTCTAGTTCTGTTCTAGTTCTGTTCTAGTTCTGTTCTAGTTCTGTTCTAGTTCTGTTCTAGTTCTGTTCTAGTTCTGTTCTAGTTCTGTTCTAGTTCTGTTCTAGTTCTGTTCTAGTTCTGTTCTAGTTCTGTTCTAGTTCTGTTCTAGTTCTGTTCTAGTTCTGTTCTAGTTCTGTTCTAGTTCTGTTCTAGTTCTGTTCTAGTTCTGTTCTAGTTCTGTTCTAGTTCTGTTCTAGTTCTGTTCTAGTTCTGTTCTAGTTCTGTTCTAGTTCTGTTCTAGTTCTGTTCTAGTTCTGTTCTAGTTCTGTTCTAGTTCTGTTCTAGTTCTGTTCTAGTTCTGTTCTAGTTCTGTTCTAGTTCTGTTCTAGTTCTGTTCTAGTTCTGTTCTAGTTCTGTTCTAGTTCTGTTCTAGTTCTGTTCTAGTTCTGTTCTAGTTCTGTTCTAGTTCTGTTCTAGTTCTGTTCTAGTTCTGTTCTAGTTCTGTTCTAGTTCTGTTCTAGTTCTGTTCTAGTTCTGTTCTAGTTCTGTTCTAGTTCTGTTCTAGTTCTGTTCTAGTTCTGTTCTAGTTCTGTTCTAGTTCTGTTCTAGTTCTGTTCTAGTTCTGTTCTAGTTCTGTTCTAGTTCTGTTCTAGTTCTGTTCTAGTTCTGTTCTAGTTCTGTTCTAGTTCTGTTCTAGTTCTGTTCTAGTTCTGTTCTAGTTCTGTTCTAGTTCTGTTCTAGTTCTGTTCTAGTTCTGTTCTAGTTCTGTTCTAGTTCTGTTCTAGTTCTGTTCTAGTTCTGTTCTAGTTCTGTTCTAGTTCTGTTCTAGTTCTGTTCTAGTTCTGTTCTAGTTCTGTTCTAGTTCTGTTCTAGTTCTGTTCTAGTTCTGTTCTAGTTCTGTTCTAGTTCTGTTCTAGTTCTGTTCTAGTTCTGTTCTAGTTCTGTTCTAGTTCTGTTCTAGTTCTGTTCTAGTTCTGTTCTAGTTCTGTTCTAGTTCTGTTCTAGTTCTGTTCTAGTTCTGTTCTAGTTCTGTTCTAGTTCTGTTCTAGTTCTGTTCTAGTTCTGTTCTAGTTCTGTTCTAGTTCTGTTCTAGTTCTGTTCTAGTTCTGTTCTAGTTCTGTTCTAGTTCTGTTCTAGTTCTGTTCTAGTTCTGTTCTAGTTCTGTTCTAGTTCTGTTCTAGTTCTGTTCTAGTTCTGTTCTAGTTCTGTTCTAGTTCTGTTCTAGTTCTGTTCTAGTTCTGTTCTAGTTCTGTTCTAGTTCTGTTCTAGTTCTGTTCTAGTTCTGTTCTAGTTCTGTTCTAGTTCTGTTCTAGTTCTGTTCTAGTTCTGTTCTAGTTCTGTTCTAGTTCTGTTCTAGTTCTGTTCTAGTTCTGTTCTAGTTCTGTTCTAGTTCTGTTCTAGTTCTGTTCTAGTTCTGTTCTAGTTCTGTTCTAGTTCTGTTCTAGTTCTGTTCTAGTTCTGTTCTAGTTCTGTTCTAGTTCTGTTCTAGTTCTGTTCTAGTTCTGTTCTAGTTCTGTTCTAGTTCTGTTCTAGTTCTGTTCTAGTTCTGTTCTAGTTCTGTTCTAGTTCTGTTCTAGTTCTGTTCTAGTTCTGTTCTAGTTCTGTTCTAGTTCTGTTCTAGTTCTGTTCTAGTTCTGTTCTAGTTCTGTTCTAGTTCTGTTCTAGTTCTGTTCTAGTTCTGTTCTAGTTCTGTTCTAGTTCTGTTCTAGTTCTGTTCTAGTTCTGTTCTAGTTCTGTTCTAGTTCTGTTCTAGTTCTGTTCTAGTTCTGTTCTAGTTCTGTTCTAGTTCTGTTCTAGTTCTGTTCTAGTTCTGTTCTAGTTCTGTTCTAGTTCTGTTCTAGTTCTGTTCTAGTTCTGTTCTAGTTCTGTTCTAGTTCTGTTCTAGTTCTGTTCTAGTTCTGTTCTAGTTCTGTTCTAGTTCTGTTCTAGTTCTGTTCTAGTTCTGTTCTAGTTCTGTTCTAGTTCTGTTCTAGTTCTGTTCTAGTTCTGTTCTAGTTCTGTTCTAGTTCTGTTCTAGTTCTGTTCTAGTTCTGTTCTAGTTCTGTTCTAGTTCTGTTCTAGTTCTGTTCTAGTTCTAGTTCTAGTTCTGTTCTAGTTCTGTTCTAGTTCTAGTTCTGTTCTAGTTCTGTTCTAGTTCTGTTCTAGTTCTGTTCTAGTTCTGTTCTAGTTCTGTTCTAGTTCTGTTCTAGTTCTGTTCTAGTTCTGTTCTAGTTCTGTTCTAGTTCTGTTCTAGTTCTGTTCTAGTTCTGTTCTAGTTCTGTTCTAGTTCTGTTCTAGTTCTGTTCTAGTTCTGTTCTAGTTCTGTTCTAGTTCTGTTCTAGTTCTGTTCTAGTTCTGTTCTAGTTCTGTTCTAGTTCTGTTCTAGTTCTGTTCTAGTTCTGTTCTAGTTCTGTTCTAGTTCTGTTCTAGTTCTGTTCTAGTTCTGTTCTAGTTCTGTTCTAGTTCTGTTCTAGTTCTGTTCTAGTTCTGTTCTAGTTCTGTTCTAGTTCTGTTCTAGTTCTGTT